>JAJJKW010001489.1:0-108585 GCA_023805745.1 Isotricha sp. YL-2021b | reverse complement strand
TCTTATAATGAAGCTACTGATCATGCTAAAAGTTTACCTGTTTTAAATCCTATTGGATTAGGTCTTGCTTTAAATTTTTCTGTTTTCTATTATGAAGTTATGAATGATCATGCTAAAGCTATTCAAATTGCAAGTGAATGCACTCGATAAAGCTAATAAAGAATTACCTAATATTGATGAAGATGCTGAAGAAAATAGAGATACTGTTAGTATTGTTAATTTACTTAAAGAAAATCTTGATATGTGGAAAAGTGAAGAAGAAGGAGATAATTAAATTAGGTTAGTTTCTTTTTTTTTAAAAAAAGTTATTTTGTGGGATTTTTATAAGAATTTTTTAATTGTTTTTTTTATTTTTTTTAATTTTTTTTTTTGATTTTCTTGTTTATTTTTTTGTTTTTATTTTTTTTTAAAGTTTAATTTAAGAGATTAAGTGAAAGATTTGATTTTTTTTATTAAACAATTAATTTAAAAGTGTAATTATAGATAAAATATTATTAAATTAAAAAAATATTAAATAATTCTAATTAAAAATTATTTATATCAATATCGAAAAATGTCGTCATCAAATGACAAAACTCTATATTTAAAAGCAATAGAAAATAATTATGATAAACCAATAGAATCACTTAATATAGAATCACATGAAAATTTAATGTTTGAGAAAAAAGAATTAATAATAGGAAATTATGAAGATGCTCCTGATTATTTAAAAGATAATGAATATATAAGAACAGGTTATTTAATAAATTGTAATACTGTAAAAAAAGTTTTATCATCTTTAATTAAATGTCATAATGAAACAATGAATGTTTGGACTCATTTATTAGGAACTTTAATTGCAATTATATTTATATTTTATACTTCAATATTTGTTACTTATTATTCAGGAACAATTTTAAATTATTTAGATTACGAAAAAATGACTTATGAAATTAAAAATGTTATTTCTCCTTGGGTTGAAAGTTTAAATAAAGATAAAATTGAAGATAAAAAAATATATTCAGAACAATTTTTTACATATATTGAAACAATAATTTCCAAATCAAATACAATAATAAAAGAAATAAATAACCAAATAAAAAATGTTTCATCCTATATAAAAAATTACATAAACCAAATAAATGATTTAATAAAAAAAATAACTGATACATTTCAATTAAAATCAAATTCAAAAATCTCAGATGATATAACAATAAAATGGGAAATATGTAGTAATAAAATATTAGATATTTTAAAAGGTCAAAATGATGAAATAATAAATAATAATGATAAAAAATTAAGAAGATGGCCTCTTTTTATTATGTTAGTTGCAGCAATAATTTGTTTAGGTTGTTCAACAACTTTTCATTTATTTGGAACAATGTCAAATTCAATAAATAAAGTTTTAAGTAGAATAGATTATGCAGGAATAACTTTTTTAGTCGCTGGAAGTTGTTATCCTCCTTATTTTTATTTTTTTTATTGTGAAAAATGTAAAATATAATTTATATAATTTATTATATATTATTTAATTAGTTTGGGCTGGTGTTTATTTATTATTTATTTCTGTTTTTGCTTTAAGTGTTTTTTTCTTTACTTTATCTTCTGATTTTCATGTTCCAAAAAGAAGAAAATTAAGAGGATCTTTATTTTTATCTTTAGGAATTAGTACTGCAATTCCAATATTACATTTAACTTTTTTTGGAGATTATGTTAAAGGATTTGAAAAATTACCTAATTTACAATATTGGTATTATGGTGGAATTTCTTATGTTTTTGGAGGAGTTATGTATGTTTTAAGAGTACCTGAAAGATTTTGTATTGGAAAATTTGATATAATTGGAGCTTCTCATCAAATTTTACATATTTTTGTAGATTTAGGTTTCATTTTGCATTATTTTGGGGCACTTGATTCTTTTTATTATAGAGCTGAAAATCAATGTCCCATTGTGTAAATTTCATTTATTGATAATAAGAAAAATTCATTATTTAAATTGAGGTTTTTATGAATTGATAAAGATTTGGAATTAGTAAAATTTAATGGTTTTAAATATATTTTTATACATATAATAAAAAAAAACAGTTTAAAGTTCTTTTGTACTAAAAATAAATTTAAATTAAAATTTAAGTATTTTATTCGGTAAAATAAAAATATCATAAAATAATAGTTAAAAATTTCTAATATAATTTTATTTATTATCAATGTCTTGTTGTAAGAATAATAATAATATAAATGATAGACATTCTCTTAATAATAAAATAAACATTCATAATAATTTAAAATCAATATCAGAATTTAAAATAGTAATTTTAGGAGATTTAGCAGTAGGAAAATCATCAATAACAAATAGATATATTAAAAATATATTTTCAGATAAATATGTAGCAACAATTGGTGCATCTTTTTATGCAAAAAATATTAAATTAGAAAATAATGAATTTATAAAAATACATATTTGGGATACAGGAGGATCAGAAAGATTTAGATCAATATCTAATATATATTATAAAGGAGCTGATGGTGCTTTATTAATTTATGATGTTCAACAAGAAAGATCTTTAAATAATTTAAATTATTGGATTAAAGAATTGAAAGATAAAAATGATACTGAAGGACTTGTTATTGCAATTGCAGGAAATAAAATTGATATTGAAGAAAATAAAAGAGTTATTTCATTAAATAAAGGAAAAGAATTTGCTTTTAAAAATGGTATTAATATTTTTAAAGAAATTTCAGCAAAAAATGGAATTGGAATAGATGAACTTTTTAATGAAATTGCTTATAATATATTTAAAAATAAACAAAATAATATTGAAAAAATTGAATATGATACAGAAGGATTTTAATATTTATTTTTATAATATTTATTATTAATCAATGCTCTTATAATTTTAAACTAGATAATTTATATTAAACCTTTTTTGTCTAAGATTATTTAACAAATAAGATTATTCTTATAATATAATAATAAATATTTTTATTTTATAAATTGGAAAAATTTATAATAATTTCACCTAAATAAATTTAAAACTTTTTACAAACAACAAAAAAATAAAATTACACTTAAAAATCATTAAAAAGTTTATCTTCATTTTTTAATAAATATTCATCTAAATCACCACTTGAAGTAAGTAAATTATTTTTGATAAAATGGGTAAAAGGAAAATCAATATAATTTAAATCTTTTTCATTTAATTTTTTTTCAAAAGTATAATAACCTTTCATAGTCATATTTATCAAACTATCAAAATCAAAACCTTGGAAAAATTTTTCCGATTTAACTTTATTAAAATTATTAATTCTTTTCTTTGGATTTTTTTGTAATAATCCTGAAACAAATTCATTAAAATCAACACAATTAATATCACTAGGAAAACAAATTTTTTTATCAATAATTTCACTATAAATTTTTTGAGCATCTTTTTCATCATTTCCAAAAGGAACATTTCCATAAAACATTTCATATAAAATAATACCTAAAGACCAATAATCAACAGAACTATTATAATTTTTACCTAAAATAATTTCAGGAGCCATATAATGAGAAGTTCCCATAAAAGTATTAGTATAATCTTTTCCAGTTATATCTTTAGCAACACCAAAATCAATAACTTTAATATATCCATTATATTCTAACATTAAATTATCTGGTTTTAAATCTCTATGAATTATTTTTTTTTTTTGTAAATATGATAAAACAGAAGATAATAAACCTCCATAATATTTTGCTTCATTTAAATCTCTTGATTTTCTATCTTTAACATTAAAATATTTTCTTAAAGTTATTCCATCAACAAATTCCATAAGAAAAAATAAATATTCTCTTGTTTTAAATGTATTCATAATTGAAACTATATAAGGATGTTCTATAGAATACATTATATTTTTTTCATTAATATATAATTCAGCCATTTCTTTCATTTGTCCCATTGCTTTTATTTCTGCAGTTTTCATTGCATAAAATCTTTTTTTATCATGAACTAAATAAACTTTTCCATAAGCTCCACTTCCTAAATCTTTTAAATAATATAAATTATCAAGAGACATTGTTATATCTTTCATTTGTAACATTTTTTTTAAAGGTTTTAAAAATGTTTCATCTTTATCAACAATATCATCATAATTTTCTTTTTCAATATAATAACATTCACATTTAATAGAAATTGCTATAAAATTTGCTTTTCTTGTATAAGAACCAACTTGAGAACATATATCTCCAAAAGTTTGATTTTTTTCTAAAGTTTTTAAATTTACTGAATCAATTTTTATTTCTACACTTCCACTTTTTATTATAAAAAATCTTTCACTTGTTGGACCATCTTTTAATAATATTTCTCCTTTTCTATATGTATTTAAATGTAAACAATTTGATAATTGAAATATTTTTAATGGAGATAAATATTTGAATAATGGAAGAGGTTTTAATAAATTTATTCTTTCATATAAATTTAGTTTTGTTTCTGGAGATGGTAAATTTAAATTTTTTTCGATTTCTGACCATGAACATTCAAAAATTAAACATTCATCTCCTACAATTGTATAATCTAAATCTTTTTCTATTAATATAGAATCTATAAATAATTCTCCTTTTTCAATTAAATCATTTTTATTTTTTTCATTTGAATTATTATTATTATTTGTATTATTACCTGAATTTCTTAAAGAATTTGATACTGTACTTACATTTGTTGGATGTTTACTTATTGAAGTTTTTTGATTATAATCTGAAAAATATATTTTTGTTACTGTTTGATATATATAATTTCCTATATGTTCTTTTGTATTACTTGTTTTATGATGATATTTAAAAACTGAACCTGAAATTGGAATTAATAATTTTTTTTCTTTTTGAGTCATTATTATATCATTAAAATAAAATTTAAATTGAAAAATATTAAATAATCTCGATTTATTATCTCCTACTGTGAAATATTTACTTAAAATTTCGTTATTTTTAATACTTTTATCAAAAATATTATATATAATATTTTTAACAGCATTATCACCTAAAATTGAAAATAATTCTTCATAACAAATTTTTAAAATAACAGTTTCATGTGAAGCAATATAAGAATATAAAGATTCAATTTGATTAAAAATTCCAATTTCTCCAAAAATTTCTCCTGGAAAAATTTTTTTAACAATTATTTCTCCTTTTGTACAAGTAACATAACCATCAATAACCATAAAAATACAATTATTAAATTGTTCTTCTTGATGAAGAATAGTTCTTTTATTAAATTTAATTTTTAAAGAACAATCTGCAATAGAATCAAGTATATCATGATTAAATCCATTGAAAAAAAAATGTTTAGATAAAGCTTCATATTTAATTTGATGTTCTTTATTAAAAAATTCTTCTACAATATTTTTATATTGTTCAATAGGTAATTTATATAAATAAGATCTTTCAAGAGATAATAATAAACAATTTTTTTTAGAATTTTTAATTAAAGCACTTGTTCCAATTCCAGAATATTTAGGTAATTCATATTTATCATTATCAATAGAATAACCTAATTTTCCTTTATCAACAATATAATAATAATCATCTTTATTTTCAATTTTATTTGAAAAAAGAGTAATTTTAGCTTTTACTCTAATATATGTTATTGTATTAATTATCATATTAATTGTAGCTTCATCCATTTCATCAACAATTAATTCCTCTTTTTTTAATATATCTTTTAAAGTATTTAATTGTTTTTCTGAAAAAGGTTCATTTATTTCTTCAATATCTAAATGATTATTTTTTTGATTTTTATCTGTAAAAGAATTTAATGATGCAAGATCATCTGAATTTATTGAAGAAACTGAATTTTTTTTTCTTTGGTGATTTTGAGATAATGATAAAGTTGATAATCTCTTATTTTGAGGTAATAAATTATATGTTTCTTTTATTTTTAATTTAAAATTTGATAAATCTATATTATGATTTATTGTTGAATGCGATTTTTTTTGTCTTCTTTTTATTTTTGTTTCATTTGTTAATTTATTTATCTGATTTATTGATATTGATATTGATTTTCTTCTATTTGGATTTTTTTGATTAACAGAAGCTCTTTTATTAATTTTTTCGTTTCTTTCATTAGGAATTGTTTTTTTATTTTCTTCAGTTGGATGAGATATTATTTCTCCTTTTTTTTCATGAATATTATTTATTGTTTCATTTCTATTATTATTATTATTATTAATATTCTTTTTATTTTGCTCATTTAATCTTACTGTATCTTGGTTCAATTGAGAAGTTATTTTGTTAGTATTACAACATACTGATTTAATAACACCCATTTAAATTTTATTCCTCTTTGATAATTATTTTATTAAATATAAACTTAATTTCCATTTACTCATTTTTCTTTTAATTTCAATTTTTCTAATATATTTTGAATAAATTCTTTTTTATTTTAAGACTTAAAAAGATTGAATAAAGAATCATATTAAAGTTTTTTTTCTTATATTTTCAATGTATTTAATTATTTTTAATAACATTATCAAATAAAATACATAATAATATTTTCTAAAATATTTCATTCAAAAAATTATTTATTTTTCTATAAACAAATTAAATATAATTAAAATATGAAAACAAAAATAATAAATAATTAAATTAAAAAAATATTTATTTTCCAAAATGGATAAACCTATAAAAAAATATACATTTCTCAAGGAAAGAAAATTAATAGAAAGATTAGATGTTTTGCCATTTATAATTATTCAATCTTTATGTATTATAATATATTCAAATCCAAAAATAAATTCTTTATTAAGAGGAGTAATATTTGTTTTAGTTTTACTTATGCAAGGAGTAACTTTTTTTTCAAAATTTTGGTCAGAAGACTTAATGGCAAAAATATGTTATAAAATAGAAAAATCAATAGATAAAGCAACTCATTGTCGAGTAGATATTATATCTGAAAAATTTAAAATGAATAATAGAACTTCAATATGTCCTTTAAAATATAATGAAAATATAATATCAATGGAATTTGAAAAAATCCTTTTAGTATATGATAAAGAAAAATCAACATTCATTCGTCCAAAATTAAATATAAAAAATAAGAAATTAATAGAATTTCTTTCACCAGAACCAATAAAAACAGAAAATGTAAATAATTTATTAGCTAAATTTGGTGAAAATAGAATGAAAATACCAATCCCATCATTTTTTTCATTATATAAAGAGCATATTGTAGCACCATTTTTTGTATTTCAATTATTTTGTATTTTACTTTGGGTTTTTGATGATTATGGTATTCATTCAATGATAACATTATTTATGTTATGTGTTTTTGAAGCAACTGTAGTTTCTCAAAGAATCTTTAATTTAGCAACTTTAAGAAATATGAGAGTTCCTCCTCATTTAATTTTTGTTTATAGAAATAATATTTGGAAAAAAATTCCTTCTAGTGAACTTTTACCTGGAGATATTGTTTCTGTTGTTGATGGAAATTCATATGAAGAAGTTAAAGAAGAAGAAGATGAAGATACTAAAAATAATAAAGTAATACAATTATTAAAAAGATTAAAAGAAATTAAAAAAAAAAATGAAGAAAAATTTAATAAAAAAAATGTAAATACAGTATTAAATAAACATAAAGATAAAGAACCATCTCCTTTAACATGTGATTTATTATTATTAAGTGGAAGTGCAATAGTAAATGAAGCAATGTTAACAGGAGAAAGTGTTCCTCAAATAAAAGATTCAATAACAAAATTAGATTATGAACATAATAATATATTAGATATAAAATTAAAGCATAAAAATTGTATTTTATTTGCAGGAACAAAAGTAGTAAAAGTTTCAAGAAATGAAGAATTAGAAAAATTACCAAATAATATTAATCAACCTCCTCCAAATAAAGGTTGTATTTGTGAAGTAATTAAAACAGGATTTTCAACAGCTCAAGGTAAATTATTAAGAACTGTAATGTATTCTTCAGAAAGAAATAAAGGAGAAGATTCATGGGAAGCTTTTATATTTATTGCAATTTTATTATTAATTGCATTAGGAGCTTCATATTATGTTTTAATAGATGGATTAAAAAGAGAAGGTCAATTAACATATAAATTATTATTAAGATGTATTATAATAATAACTTCTGTTGTTCCTGCAGAATTACCTATTGAATTATCTTTAGCAATAAATAATTCTTTAGTTTCTCTTCAAGGAAAAAGAGTAGTTTGTATTGAACCTTTTAGAATTCCTTTTGCAGGTAAAATTGATATTTGTTGTTTTGATAAAACTGGAACTTTAACAAAAGATGAATTTATTATGAGAGGTTTAGTAAATATAAATTCAAAAGAACCTGAAAATGCTTTTGATAGTGATGAAGAAACTTTAAGTATTTTATTAGGTTGTCATTCTCTTATTCCTATAAATAGTAAACCTGTTGGAGATCCTGTTGAAGTTGCTATGTTTAAAGAAGTAAGAGGAAAATTTGAAAAAGAAGATATAATTTGTGAAAGGAAAACTAGAATTTTACCTATTAGAAAATATCAATTTGATTCTAATTTAAAAAGAATGACTGTTTTAGCAAGAGTTTATTCTGGAATTTATGAAAAAAAATATTATACTAGAGTTTTATGTAAAGGAGCTCCTGAAATTATTAAAACTTTATTAAAAGATGTTCCTGAAAATTATGATATATGTTTTAATAAATGGGCTAGATTAGGATATAGAATTTTAGCTCTTGCTTATAATGATAATAATTCTTATAATTATTCTACAAAAAGAAATGAATTAGAAAAAGATTTAATTTTTAAAGGTTTTGCTATTGTTGAAACTCCTTTAAAGCCAAAAACTACAAATTATATTAGTGAATTAATTAAATCAAAATATGATGTTTGTATTATAACAGGAGATCATTTTTTAACAACATCAAAAGTCTCAAAAGATTTAAAATTAGGTCCAGATGATTCATTATATACAAAAATCGAAGATAAAAAGATAAATTGGTATGATTTAGACAATAAATATTTAAAAGAAACAAAAAGTATAGAAGAAATAAAAGAATTAAGTGAAAAATACACATTATCAATAACAGGTAAAGAAATAGAGAATTTTGATAGAGAAATCGAAATAAAAAATAAATATTTAATATTTCAATATATAAAATTATTTTGTAGAGTGAGTCCATCTCAAAAAGATGATATAATAAAAGATTTAATAAAAAGTGGTAGAAATCCATCAATGTGTGGAGACGGATCAAACGATGTAGGAGCATTAAAAAGAGCAACAATAGGAGTAGCATTATTAAATGTAGAAGAAACAGAACATCAAAAAAAACAACCATTTAGTATATTTTCATTTGATGATGAAACAACAATAAAAAGTGGTGATGTTACAGCAGCAGCTCCTTTTACTAGTAAAAGTGGTAGTATAAAATGTATTAAAAATATATTTATTCAAGGAAGATGTACTTTAGTTGTTACTTTTCAAATGTATAAAATTTTAGCTTTAAATTGCTTATTAACTGCTTATTCTTTATCTGTTTTAGCTTTAAAAGGTGTTAAATTCTCTGATTATCAAAGTACTTATATGGGATTTGCTGTTTCTATTTTTTTTCTTATGTTAAGTAGAGCTGTTCCTTTAAAACATTTAAATGAAAATAAACCTCCAAATACTATTTTTACTATTCAAGCTATTATTTCTATTATTGGACAAGCTATTGTTGATTTAATTGCTATGCTTTTAATTATATATTATACTGAAATTATGGATCCTATTTCTATCGGAGAAGTTAAATCTCTTGATGATGATTTTACTCCTACTTTAATGAATACTATTATGTTTATTTATCAAATGATTAATCAAACTATTACTTTTGTCGTTAATTATCAAGGAGAACCTTTTATGGAAAATTTAAGTAAAAATTCAGGATTGAAAAAATTACTCTTTGGTATTATTGGGTTAACTATTATTGTTATTTTTGATTTATATCCTCAATTAAATGAAATGCTTGAATTACTTCCTTTACCTGATGATTTTATGTATAGAATTTCACTTTGTGGTATTATGACTGTTAATTTTATTTTATGTTATTTACTTGAAAATTGGCCTAAGTTATTTGGTTATTATAAACTATGATAAATTAGATTTAATGAAAAATAAAATTTTTTGGAAATTATATTTAATCATTATTTTTTACTCACATTTTTTTTTTAAATTTTTATTTTTGGTTAATTATATATTAAAATAATATAATAGAAATCGAAATGAATAAAGAAAATGATTCTATAAAATCAAATATTTTAAAAACGATTTCTGAATTATTGACTGATATTTGTGATGAAAGTACTACAGATAAAGATAATAACGAAAGTAAGAAATAATTTAATATTTATTAGTAAAAATTATAAAGCCATTTTTAAGTAAAAAAATACCTCCTATTTCTATTAAAGATTATCTAAATAGAATTGTTAAATATACTCAAATAGAAAATTCAACAATAATTCTCATTTTAATTTATATTGATAGATTTTGTGATATAAATCAAATAAGATTAAACTATTTTAATATTCATAAGTAAAGATTTTATATTATATTTTTTTTAGATTAATTCTTGGTTCTTTGGTTGTTTCAATTAAATATAATGAAGATAATTATTTTTCTAATGAGTTTTATGGAAAAGTTGGTGGAGTTTCAAAAAATGATATAAATAAATTAGAATATGAGTTTTTATCTTTGATTGATTTTTCTTTATTTGTTAATGAAGAAATATTTAATAAATATAATAGTTATATGTCTTATGCTGGTGAAGATAATACAATAAATGTTAATAATGAAGAATATTTTGGAGATTTTAATCAGATTAAAACAAATTAATATTTACTTTAGAATCATACTGAATTAGTTATAAAATTGTTATTATTTTGATTAGTTTTTTTGAAAGTTTTCTTTTTATATAAAAATTTAAATTTATTGGTGTTATAAATAAATTATAAATAATATTTAAATAATTCTTTTTTATTTAATATGAATAATAATTTGGAAAAGAAAGTAAAAAGAAAAATTGATATAAATCCATTTAATTTATATTATAATTATGATGATAATGAATTATATAATGCAATGAAACAATCAATAAAAGATGATAATTATAATTTCCAAAGTTTAATTCATATAGATGAAGGTAATTTATCCCCAAAAAAATTTTTTATTCCAAATCCAAAACCAAAACCAATGAAATTACCAGAACAAATATATCAAAATAATTATCAAAATTTTAATGTAGATATGACACCATTTTATGAATCAAATATTAAACCATTAACTTATTATGATATTTATCCTGAAGAAAAAGAAATATATTTAAATAATAAAAAATGTTCTGAATATACTTATTTACCAAGACCAGATTATACTAAATATACTACTAAATATGATAAAGAATTATATGATAGAAATAATAATATTAATAATAATCATTTTTATACATTTACTCATAATAAATTATCTCCAAAAGAAGAATTTCAAATTAATGATTTAAGAATAAAAAGATTAAATGAAAAAAAAGATCTTTATGCTCAAGCTTTTAAGAATACTCCTTTTCAACCAACTCAATATAAAAAATGCAGTTTTGTCGATATTTAATTTATTTTTCTTATTTTATTTAATTTAATTTTTTATAATATATTTTTTAATGTTAAATTATGTTAAAATTGTTTTAATTTAGTTAAAAAATGTCTGAAGAAAATCTAAAAAATTTTTTAAATTATATTCAGGAAATTGGTTTAATTGATAATTTAAGTTCCCAAAATTTATATAATATATATTATAATTTTTGGCAAAATTCAAAAGATAAAAATTTCACAAATTTAATGTTCGCAACATTATTTTATTTTTTTAACAATATGACAGAAGAACAGCAAAAATTTTCTAGTTTAAATTTAATAATAAATTATTTTAATAAAAGACAAAATGAAATAAATAAACAAAAATTAGATAATGAATTTGATAAAAATCCAAAAGAAAAAGTAGAAAAAATAAAAAAAATTTCAAATCCACAAAATTTCACTAAAATAAAAAAATCAAAACAAAAAAAAATTTCAAATATACAAACTGATAATAATAATGAAAATGATACAAAGAAAACTACAGATAATAATATATCTAATTTATTAGAAACATCTTGGGATAAAAAAGAAAGAGAAGAATATGAACAATGCACATTTGAACCAGCAATAAATAAAAAAAATAATACAAATACATTTAATAATACTCCATTTTATGAAAGATTATATAATTATAATAAAATATATAAAAAAAAAAAAGATCATAAAATAAATGAAAAAGAAAAAAAAGAAAATGAAATAAATTCATTTAAACCAAAAATGATTTCAACACCTGAAAAATTTAGAAATAGAAGTAAAAATTCATTTGAAGATAGACAAAAATTATATTTTGATAATAAAAATAAACATCAACAAAAATTATTAAGTCAAATTGATAAAGATTTTAGTAAAAATTGTTCATTTACTCCAAAAATAAATACAGGAAAGAAAATAGATAATTATAATTTAAAAAATAATGATTTATCATCTCCAGTTTATTTAAGATTATATGAAGATGATCAAAGAAGAAGAAATAAAAATTTAAAATATATAAATGATTATAATTCAAAAATAAATGAAGATTGTAATTCAACAAGTAAAGAAGTTCCTTTAGTTGATTATGAGAAATTAGAAGAATTATATAATCAATATAAAAATAAACCTTTGCTTATGCAGAAAATTAAAAAAAAAGTAGAAAATGAAGAAGGAATAACATTCCAACCTGAGATTATTAAAAATAATTTATATTATGATAAAGTTAAAAATGATTTTTATGAAAGAAATATGCAAATTCTTTCTATGAAAGAAAAATTTATTAATGATTATAATCAAAAAGAAGAAGAAAAATTTAAAAAAAATCAATTATATAGTGATAAAAGATATAGTCAAAGTGAAAAAGAAGAAATTACTAAAAGAATAATTGATAGATTATATGGTGAAAATAATAATAATTTAAATAATATAAATAATAAGAAAAAAGAAGAAAAAATAAATTTAAAAGAAGATGATAAATATTGTGATAAAATTATAAGTTTAGATGATTATAATGAAGGAAAAATAAAAAAAAAATAAAAAATATTAATGCAAATTAATTTTAAGTATGAGTTTAAATAAGATTTTTTTGTTTTAATTTTTTTAAAATATGATTTAATAATTTAAAAGAAAATAACTAAAATATTTCCATTTGAATTTTCTAAATAATATATTATTTAAAAAATGATAGAATGTTTAATGATATTAAGTAAAACAGGAGTCCTTCGTTTTTTAAAAATATATTCAGAAAATGAGTCAATAATAGATAAAAAGGATTTAGTTGAAAGAGTATTTAATGTAATTCAAAATTCAAATGATACACAAATAATATATGATTTTATATATTATGAAAATGAAATAAGAAGAATAGCTTTTAGACCTTTTGGAACAATATTTATTGCAACAATTTGTGATGAATTAGAAAATGAATTAGCAATTTTAGATTTTATTAATGTTATTATGAAAGTTTTAGATGATGTTTTTAAAAATGTTTGTGAATTACATTTAATAATGAATCCTGAAAAATTATATTTAATTATTGATGAAATGATTAGTGGAGGAATGGTTATTGAAACAAATAAAGATGAAATTATTAGTAATTACCTTTCTAAATGTTAAATAATTTTTTAATTTTCATAATTAAATAAAAAAAATTAAATTTATGGATAAATCAATAAAAAAAATTGGAAAAAGTAGAACTAGTATTTCAGGATTTGATTTTGAAAAAAATGAACAAAATAATGATATAAATTTTCGTACATCTGAAAATGAAAAAAATGAAAAATATAGCACAGATATATCTTTATCAAGATTATTTCTTCATAAAAGAAATAATTATTTCACAGAAAGAGGATTATTAAAACAAATATGTATATCACCAAAAGATATTGTTTCAAATGTGAATGAATCATATGATTATTTTCAAAAAATTAAAAAAAAAAATAAAAATTTAGATAATTTAAAAAATACTAAAATTTATGATACTTTACAAAGATTTGAAAATTATAAAGATAAATGTAAAGAAATTTCTCGAAGTTTAACTAGAAATCATCAAAGGAAAATAATAAAAAAAATAGATTCTAGTATAAATTCTAAAGAATATTTTCAAAAAACAAAAGTTAAAGAAATGGGTGCTTTACTTTCAAATAATTCTATTTTAAAAAATGAAACTCAAATATTTAAAAATTTAGTTAGAGAATTAAAATTTTATTTTGCTGAAGATTATGATATAATAAGTGAATATTTTAAAATAAATTCAAACCTAATTAAAAATGAAGGTAGGCAAATTAAATTTTTTCATATAGCTTTAGATTTAATTCAAAAAGTTATTGAAGTTTATCAAGAAAAAAATATAAATAATGTTTGGGATATTGCAATAGAATTATATAATGCATTATTTGAAGATTTTAGAGAGCATTTATCTTATAATTCTTTAAATAGATCTAATTTTTTATATAAATTATGGAATTTTAAACAAGAACAAATTGATAAAAAAATTTCAAAAATAAATGAATCATTAAATGATGCTGGAATGAAAATCGAAAATTTAAATGAAAAAAATAGTCGTTTATTAGAAGAAATAAAAAATACAAATAAAAAAAATGAAAATGTTGAAAATGATAAATATAATTTAAAAAGTGAAAATAAAAGATTAAAATTAATGTTACCTGAAAAAGATAAAAGAATTGAAGATTTAGAACATATAATTTCAGATTTAAATGAAAATTTACAAAAAAAAATTGATGATTATTGTAATTTATTAAATAAATATAATGCAAGAATGCAAGGAAAAAAAATTTTACATGTCTCTTCAGCTGGTCCAAATTTATTTGAAAATGAAGATTCAACTTCAAAAATGAGTTTTATTGATAATGAAAATGATAGTATTTCAAATAATGATATTACAAAGAAAAAAGTAAGTAATAAATTAATTCCAAAGATTTCTTTAAAAAATGATATTAATGAAGGAAATATTTATTCAAATGATATGAATGAAGAAAATCAAAGAAGAAATAAAATATTAAGAACTGTAATAAATAAACAAAAAAGAAAAGAAAATGAAAATAATGAAAATAGAAATAAAAATATTAATGAAGGAAGAAAAATATCAAAATTTGGTTTAGATTTAAAATCAAAAATTCAACAAACAAGTAATTATCTTAGTGATTTACAAAAAATAGAAACAAATCCAAAAATATTTTCTGAAGAAATTGATATAGATAAACAAACAATAAAAGAAGTAAATAAAACAATTCCAAATGAAAAAAATATTCAAAATAAAGATAATGAAGAATTAGATTTATATATGAATAAAGGAGTTGAAGTAATTGAAAGATATAAAGATGCATTCATTCAAACTGAAATTCAAGGAACAGGAAATATAAATATATCTAATAATTTATTTAATGAATTAATTGATGGATTAAATAGTAGTGAATCAAAAAGTAAATTAGCACAATTTTTAAATGAATATGATTTAAAAGTTCAAGAATCAATAAAATTAAGAGAAGATTTAGATAAATTTCAAGATACAAATGAACAAATTGTTGAAACATATAATGATATAGTTTCATCTTTTAAAGAAACAATGAAAAATTCAAATGATCTTATAAATAATTATTTAAAAGAAAATGAAACAAAATTAAATGACAAAGGTTATTTTTCTCTTGTAGATTTATTAAATAATTTAATAACAAATATAAATAAAACAATGAATGAAAATCAAGTTTCAGATTTATATGATTTTGGAAATGATTATGCAAATAATATTAGAAGAGGTTCTTTAATAGAAAAAATAGAACTTAAAGAAGAAGAAATATTAAATTATAATAAAAATAAAAATGAAGATAAAAAAAAGAAAACAAGAGGAGGAAGAAGAAGATCTTCTATTTTTGATGCTAATAAAATTCAACAATCTAGAATGAAAGCTATTCAAAAAAGAAGTGAAATTGATTTTAATAAAGAAAAGTTTAATTATGAAAATATATTTCAGGATTTTTTAAAAAGAAAAAAAGATATTAAATTAAGTATGACTTTAAGAAAAATTTTAAGAAATGTTGATTCTATTTTATTTGATTTTGTTGAACAAGTATATTTTAGAAAAGATAAATTAAATTTTAGTAAAGATGAAAGATATTTAGATTTTGGAGAAGCAGTTTATTTTTATTTTTTAAAAAGTTTTGGAGTAGAAAAATTAGTTAATAAAAAATATATTGCATTTTTAAGAGGTTTATTTGAATATGAAAAAGATAATGGAAGAGTTAAAATCTTTTTAAATTTACTTCAAATTAATAGATATGAATATGATGAAAAAAGAAAAAATTTTGTAAGAAGAAGTTCAACTGAAAATAATTTTATTCCTAATTATTATTCTAATTTTATTTCTAGACAAATTTTATTAACAATTCAATGTTTAAGAGTTAATAATTTTATTGTTAAAGTTATAGATGATCAAGGTATTCCTACAATTTATATTAAATATCAAAAATTATCTGAATTTTTAATTTCTCATTTTTCTAATTTTCATATAACACAAGAAATAAAAGAAAAAATAATTAATGGAGTTGAAAAAAAAAAAAAAAGTGTTGAAAAAGTAATGCATCAAGTTATTTTATTTGATGAATTAATTAATATATTATATAATGTTTTTACATTATATGAACTGAAATTTACAAATACTTTAAGAATTATTTTTAATTCTTTTTGTCATGATGAACAATTAAATAAATTAGAATATTTAACAATCAATGAATATTTATTAGCTCATAGAGTTACATATGAAATTTTAGATAAATTATTTTCACTAGGAAAAGAAGTTAATATGGATTTTGAAAAGTTTGAAACAAATGTTATTGAATTAGATAATCTTGATATTAATAAATTTCATGATTTTTTAAATGTTGATACTAATAAAGCTAAAAAAATTTTATTACATTTAAAAGAAATTATTAATGCAAATCAATTCACTATTTTTGATAAAATTATTAATAGATTAAAATTAGTAAAATATAAACAAATTTCAGATTTCTTTATTGATAAAACTTATCAAGTTAAAAATTTAATTTGTATGACAAAAGATGAAGATTTTGAAGAAGAACATTTTCTTGCTATTAAATTATTGGATAAAACTTCTAAATTTTTATATCAAGATAATAGAGTCACAGAAATTTTTGGTGGTTTAGAAAAAATACATAATTTAATTAGTATTTATAATCAAAATGAAATGGAAAATTATTTATTATCTTATATTAGGAATAAAAATTTAAAATAATTAAAAATTTTTTCATATTCATTTATTAAAAAATATTTTATAAATTTATTCATAAAATTTTGTATAAAAAGATAAATAAAATAGAAAAAAATCAAAGAGGAAAATAGAGAATATAATTAAATAGACTAAAAAGCTATTAATATATATTATATAAATAATAATATATATAAATTAATTCTACTTTTCTGTAATAGAAAATTGTTTTTCTCCAAGATTAAATTCCATTTCACCATTTAATTGAAGTGTTTTACCTTCATTTAATAATAATTGAGTTCCATTTGTACTTCCATTATCAATTAAAAAAAACATTTTATTAATTTTATCACAATTTATAGTAACATGTGTTTTACTAATTAAATCATTTTTAATTTCAATAGTACAATTACTTCTTCCTATTGTAATAGGAATTTTATCTTCATTCAAAATATAATTTTGTTCCATATCCATTCCACCACTCTTTTTAATATTTATATAAATATTTTTTTCTTCAGTTTTTATTAAAATTGAAAAAATTATATTACCTATTTTTATATAATTTTTATGCTCAGAATCTAAAACAATTTGTGTATAAGGATTAATATTTAGAGAAAAATAAATACCTTTTGCTAAAGATCTTAAAATATAATGGCAAATTTTTTGTTCATAATATATATAAAATAAAGCTACTGTTCTATTAATATTAGGTTCTGTAATTTCTGAACTAATAATAATATCATTTACATGAGAAATAGATTGATTTTCCTTATACTTTATATCTATCCCAAAAAAGGTTAGTTTACCTTTATAAGCTCCCGGAATTCCTTGTAAACCAAATTCGTCTATTATTATATTTTTTTTATTTAAAAATAAATTAGGGAAAGATAAAGGAGGAGTAATATATAATATTTTCTCTGAGTTAATTATTCTATTTTCTTCTATTATTGGTAAAGATGATATATTATTTTTGTTAAGTATTCTTTTATTTTTATTTTGAATATTTGGAGAATAATTATTTTTATCATTAGTTATTTCGATAATATCATTTAATTTATTATAATCTACATAAATTTCTCTAATTTTCTTACTTTTATAATCTCTTGGATTACAACAAGACTAAATACTAAATATAAATAATTATTATACAATTATATCCCAAATATCCATAATAAATTTTAATTATTATCTTATTTAATTTGTTTTTTGATAATTTTATATTTAAAAATTTTTTCATTCGCTTTATAATTTTATATTTCTTAATATATATTTAAAAAAACCATAAATTATAGAAAATAAATAAAATAAATTTTTATAAATTATTATTTTCAAGACACACAAATATTCCTTCAATAATATTCATAAAATTTAATTAAACTCTTTATCTTTTTATAATTTAAAAAAAAACTTATATATTAATGTAGGGCCTTATTTTTAAATAAGGCATCAACAACATGTTCAGGTAAATTTTCATATATTTTATATATAGAAGGATCTTCTTTTTTAATTTTATTAAATTTACTTTTAGTAATTTGCATCATTTCTAATTCATATTCATCCATTTTTTCTTTATGAAATAATTTATTTTTTAAACTTCTTTTATCTTTAATTTTACTTTTTTCAGCTTCTTTCAAAGAATGTTTATATATAATATCAAAATTAATTGGAGGAAGAGGTTGAATTGTTTCAGTATCAGCTTTTAAATATTTAAAAGTAGTATATAATTTTAAAACATGATCTTTACTTAAATTAGTAGAAATTCCTAATAATTTTTTTTGATGATCTCCTAAAGTAGATTCTTTATCATTTTTTAAAGATTTATATCTTTTTTTAAAATCTGGTGAAATACCATATAATTTATCGAATTTTTCTTTAATTTTTTGTTTTTCATCAACTTTTTTATTTTTTGGTTTTTCTTCAATTTTTTCGATATAAGGAACAATAAAATAATTATCATCTTTATCAATATATTCTAATAAAGGTCTTTTAGAATGAGGATGAGAAATTCTTCCTGGAGCATCATTTCCTTTACTACTTTTTTTATTTTTTGGACGAGTATGTTCATCATCATTTGTAGTAAAAAAACTAACTCTTTTACTATCTTTTTTTTGAACATTTTTCATAATAAATTAAATTAAAAAAAATATTTAAAATAAAAAAAAAAAAATAAAAAAACAAAAAAATAAATATCTCATAAATAATAAAATATATTTTATAAAAAATAAAAAATGAGTAAAAAAAGTAAATTACGTAGTTCAAAATTAAGATCAAGTATAGTAGAAGAATTTGACTTTGGAGAACTTGATGTAAATCCTTTAATAAGAGATTTTATGATAAGAGAAGCATTTAATATGTTTGATGAAGATCATTCTGGAGATATTGATAAAAGAGAATTTAATAAATTAATAAATACATTAGGTTTAGAATTAAATGAAAAAAGACAATTAGATTTAATGAAAGAAATGGATAAAGATGGTTCAGGAACAATAGATTATGATGAATTTTTTGCAATAATGTGTAAATTTCAATTTGGAAAAGAAAGTCCAATTCAACTTCATTTAGAAAGTACATTTAATGATTATGATAAAAATATGGATTCTTTAATAACTGCAGATGATTTTAAAAAAGTTTCTGAAGAATTAGATACAATTCCAATTTCTCAAGAAGATGCAGAAATGTTTATAACTTTTTGTAAACATTTTGGAAAAGAAAAAGGTATTGTTAGTGCAAGAAATGATGCTGTTACACTTGAAGAATTTATTAATACTTTAGTTAATTTAAATTTTCTTCTTGAAACTAAAAATGATGATAAAAGAAGCAAACAAGCTAGTTTCACTGGACATGCTGATAGTAATAATCCTAATAAAAGCCAAATGGGAGAAAGTCAAGGACAAAGTGAAAAATATACTAATAGTTTATTTAAGAAAAGTGAGAAAAATGCTAATACTAGTAAAAGTGAAAGTTTGTTTGGATAAATTTTAATTTTTTTTTTTTTAATAGTTTATTATTTTGTTTTATTTTATTGTTAAGTTTTTTTATATTATTTTTTGGAATTTTATTTGGTTTTTTTTTATGAAAAAACAATTTAAAAAAATATTGTTTTTTTTATTTTAATTTGTTGTCTTTTTTGTTTAAATAAATATTATAATTAAATTATCATTTTATTTATATTTTTTTAAATACTATTTTTTTATTTATTCTCCAAAATAGGTTTATAATAAATAAAAGTAATAGCTTTTTGTTGAAATCTATGATAAGAACCAACTCTAGTATATCTTTTATTTCCAACACAACCTAAAATAATATGAAAAATATTAACATGTGGAGGATATAATATTTTTTTATAAGAATTATTTTCATCATTCATTGCATGATAACTAAAACTTAAAAATTTACTTCTTCCAATAATAATTTGATTAGAATTTATATTAATTCTAAAAGGATCTTGGTAATGAAAAGGAGTTACAGGAGCTTCTGCATTCATTTGTTCTCTTGATTTACTTATACACCAATTATCTTTTTTAATTTTTGTTTTTTCTTTTATAATATTATTATTATTAATTTTCTTTTTCTCTATTTTCACATTTGTTAAATCAATATAATTATTTATATTATAATGTCCATCATCCTTTTTTTCATAATCATTAGAATAAACCCATTTATCATCTACTATAAATTTAAATATTATTTCTTGTCTTGGTAAATTTAATTCTAATTTGTGAATTCCTTTTTCTTCTTCAATCATAGTAAAAAATTGATTCCAATTTGCAAAATTTCCTGTTAATTGAACTTTTTTTCCTCCATATTTCCAATAAAATATAAAAGGAACTTTTGAATTATCTTCTTCAGTTTCTTCATAAGTTTCTAAAGAAGAAGAAGATGAATCAGAAGAAAAATTTTGTCTATTATTTCTATCTGAAGATGATGAACTTGAATTCATTCCTTCATAATGTTGTAATCCTTCATTTGCCCAAGCTGAAAAAGCTCTTTCTAAATTAAAAGAAGATTTTGATGCTCCTGATTTTCCTTCAAAATATATTTCATTACCCATTTTATATTTAATTTTATGATTTTTTCAATAAAAAAAAATTAAAAATATTCCTAAAATTAATAAATAAAACTATATTAAATTTTCAAAATAAAAATAAATAATAAAAAATAAAATAAAAAAAAACTATAATTATTTATTCCATAACCCCAAATAAAAAAAATAAAAAAAAAAAAAGCAAAAAAAAAAAAAATGGATGATGATTTAGAAAATTATGAAGATATAACTAAAATAAAAACCTATGCAGATTACTTAGATCGTTTTGTAACAAAAGAAGATTTAATGTATTTAGAAGATGAAGAATTAGCACGTGATGTGAAAGAATTATATGCAGTAAATAAGGGAGAAATAAGAAGTAAAGCCGATTTTGATAGAAAAAAGAGAGAAATAGAATTATTAAATAGAGAAGATGATTCAAAAGAAAGACCATTATTTTCATTAAATATGAATTATAAAAAAGGATCATTTTTAGATCAATTACAAGAAAGAGAAAGTGAAGTAAGAAATGGAAGAAAAAGTACAATAATATTCATAAGATATAAAGATAAAAAAGGAAAAGAAACTTCAGCATATATAGATTATAGAGAAAGATTAAAAAGTGATGATATGGAAGGAGTTTTTAAAGAAGGAAAACCTTTATTACCAAAACCTACTGATTTATCATATTATAATTGGACTATTCAAAAAGTTTTAAGTAATGATTCTACTTTTTTTAGAGTTGATGCTGGTCCAAAAGAAAGATTATCTTTTAAAAATAATACTGATAGAAAAATTATTAATGTTGATTTAGAATATTTAGATAAACATCCTAATTTAGATGTTAAAAGAATTCCTATTAATTTTAAAAATAGAGATGGAGCAAAAGATATTATTAAAGAAGGTGATAAAGGAAAAGTTCCTAATAAAATTATTGTTACTCCTGTTGATGTTAAAAAAGAAAATATAAAATTAAGAAGAAAAGGAAAAGATAAAAAAGATGATGAAGAAAATAAAGAAGAAGATAATTGGGGTTATCAACAAATTGTTATTTTTGATTATGAAACCAGAAGTAAATAAAATTATTTTATTGTTTTTTTTAATTTTTTTTTTTTTTGATGTTTTTGGTTTTTTCTTTTTTAAAATATATATTTGGTGAAAAACATTTTTTTATATTTAATTTTTTTTTTATTTCTCTTTTATTTTTTCTATATTTTCTATTATTTCTTTTATAGTCTGATTTAAATCCTTAAACTCTCCCTTAATATTATTTATTTCTTGTTCTGTTAGTTTTTCTAAAAATTTGTATAATTTTTGAAAAGGAAAATTTGGGAAATCAATTTTATATGCTAAATCATAAAATTTAATTATTTTTAGATTTAATTCTGATTTATTTGGAATTAAATTAGTTTCTTTTATATTTTCTAATATATTTGATAAATATAAATAAAAGTTTGAGTAATTTAATTTTTCATTATTCATTTTAGATAATTCAATTGAATATTTTTTTTTATCTAATTTTAATTTTATAAAATTAATTTTTGATTGATGAGTTACATAATTTTTGATAAAATCAATAATTTCTTCATATAATTTTTTATTATAACAATTTTTATAAAAATCTTCTTCTTTATCCTTTATAGATTTATTAATTTTATTTGAAAAATTAATAAACCCGTTTGGTCCATAAAATGAAAAATTTAGATTTTCATTTGTTTTTGTATATTTGATTTTGATTAAATTATTATTTAAATTTTCTTTAATTTTTTTATACACATTTTTCATTTCATTAAAATTTTCAATTTCATTTAAAAAATCTTTTGATTCTTCAAATGGAAAATCTATAATTTCTTGTTTTATATTATATGAATTAAAATAGTTTAATTTTACATAAAATAATTCTAAATTTTTCATTATTTTTTTTGGACTATCATTATCATATATAAACTCTTTTTTTATTTTTATAAAATTATTTTGAATTCTCATATCAATTGATAAAGTATCATGAATATTCATTAATTTAGAAAAAATTACTTTAGAAAATAATAAATTTATTTTATAATCAAAATTGATTTTATTCGCATCATATTTTTTTTCAAAACTTTGAAATTTAATATTATTAGTTTCTTTTCTTAATTTTAAATATTCTTGATTATTTAAATATGTATCATCATGTTCTAAAACAAGTGTAGAATCTTTATCATTATCAATATAAACTTTTCCAGAATTTAAAAATTTAATATTTTCAAATGTTTTTTTTTCTGTATTTATTTTCATTAATTTATTTTCTTTTTCATTATAACATAAATTTAATTTATTTGCTTTTGATAAATCACTTGTTGGAATTGGGCAATAAGGTACAAATTGTATATATCTATACATTTTATTATTATCAAAATCAATTATAGGACATCCTTTTTCTTTTGAGATTATTTTACTCAAAGAATTATTTATATTTAATAAACCAAAGAAATGTTTTTGTTTATAATTATTATAATTCTCATTATTAAAAGGAACTACAGGAATTACTAAACAATCTAATTGTATTGGATAAATTAATTGTAAAAAAGCAGGTATTACTATGGATAAATTCAGTGGATTTGAAGAAATAATTTCTAATGATTTATTTGTTAATAAGACAAATATTGCTTTTATTATAATATCAAAATCTAAATTAGAAAAAAGGAAAAATAATGAATAATCAAATTTATTACAAGAAATTTCACAATTTGAATTATAATAAAAATCAGAAATATCTTCATTATTATATGATAATTTTATTGTTGTATGAGGAGATGGTTTAAATAAATTAGAAAATGAATAACATAGAATATTGAATAATTCTAAATTTTTAAATATATTGATATTCTCTTTTTTAATTTCAGTGTTATTCTTCAATTCAAAATCACTTTTTATGATTTTTATATAAATAAAAGATAAGAATAATTGGAATTGTCTTGGGTCATATTTTTTAGAAATAATATTAATTGAAATTGGGATTTGTTTCTTTTTTTCTCCATAAATTTCATTAAATTTGAGACAATAAATATAATTATAATAATTATTATTATTTTCTTTAACTCTAGTTGAAAAAAATTGTGGTTTATCAAAAAAAAATTCATCATCTGGATAAATTAACTATAGTGAATTAAAATATTAAATATACATCAAAGTTTGAAAATTCAAATTTAAAAGGAATTGAAATCAATACTTTCATTTTAAAATTTTTATTATCTGTTTTAAAATATTCTTCTATATCATTTTCATCCCATCCTCCAATAAATATACTTGAAATAATTTTAGTATAATAATCTATATCTAAATTCATTAAATTTGAATTATCCATTTTAAAATTTAATATTTACTTTTTTAAAAATAATAAAAAAAAAATTGAAAAATAACTTACAATTTAATGGAGAATTGTTATTTTTTATTAATTACATTTTTATTAATTGTAAATAATTTACTTAAAAAAATTTTTTAAAATCCCAAATATTGATACAAATAAATTTAAAATTAAAAATAAATTATCTTATAAAACTATGATAATTTATATTACTCAATAATAATTTGATATACTTCAACTTCTTTAACTTCAATACATCCATCATCACTATTGATTAGATCTTTATCATTTAAAAAAGAATATTGATTCGATTTATAAGAATAACAACATTTCATATTATTTTCAAAATATAAATCATTTCTTCCAAACCAAGGACCAGAATCAGGATCACAATAAATATCTCTATTATCATTTAAATTATATTTTTTTTCAAATTTCATATTTCCAGTTAAATTAAATAAAAATGTTTGATAATCATTTTTATTTTTCCAATAACCATTCCAAGTACAAGTTGTATATCCACCAAATTTTTCTAATTCATTTGATTCTATTATTATTAATGTTGGAGTTATATTATTACATTTTTCATGAAAAATACTAAATGTATTTCCATCTCTTGTTAATCTATATAATAAATTTGTTTTGAATAAATTATTTGGACTTATCCATTTTTTCAAAGATATTTTATATTCTTTTATATCATTTATTATTTTTGAATCTATTTCTACACCGTTTAATTTTTGTTCTTTATTTATTATTTTATTTTGATTCTTTTTTTTCTCTAGTTCTATTAATAAAAATAATTTTTGTTCTAATAAATTTATTTTTTGTTTTAGAATATCGTTTTCTATTGTATTTTGTTGGATATTATTTATCAATTCTTTTAATGATTTATTTTCAGTTTCTAACTTTTCTATTTTTTGAGATTGAGTTTCTAGTATTTTCATTATATTATTTATTTTGAAATTTAAATCAAAAATATCTGAATTATTGAAAACCTTTTTTTGTTCTAATTTAAATCTAATTTCTTTAAATTTTTTATTTTTTAAAGGTATTATTAACGTAAAATAATCTATTTCATCTTCAATGAAACATTGATTTGAATTAATTGAAACTAACATTTCCTGAAAACATTCATCAATTGATTCATAAAAAGCAAATAATTTTACTTTTTTTATTTCTTCTAACGTAATAAATTTTTCATATTCAAAATTTTCATAATTTCCTTTAATTAGAAGAAAATTTTCCTCACTTGAAAAAGTTATCTTTATATCTCTATTTTTATTAGATTTTATAACAATTTCTTTAGGTTCAATAGAATTAATATCAATAATAGGCTTTGGAGCATTATCCATTTAATTTTACTGTTTTTTATTATTATTTTACATTTTAACTTTTTCTATAAAAATATAGTGAAAAAAAATTAAAAAAGTTGATTTAAAATAGGAATAAAAAATAAAATAAATTAACTCATTAAATTCACTCTAATAAAAAAATAAATAAATCTTTATTCATTTAATTTATTCATAATATTAATTTTAGCTTCAATACTTTGAATTAACATATCTCCAATTTCATCTCCAATTTTAGTATTTTTAACATAACCACCTTTAATTTTCATTTCTTCTTTTTTCATTCTAACTCTATTATCAACATTAGTAGCTTGATCTTGAACAATTTTAATTTTTTGATATAAATTTCTTCCTTTATCTTTTTCATCTAAAGTTATAGAAACTAATTTTTTATTTGCATTATTTTTCCTTTTAAATTCATCTAAATAATTTTCTGGTTTTTCTGGTTTTGGATGAAGTAATCTTATTGGTTTTAATTTTTTATTATTAATTCCTTTTGAAAATTCAGCACTTTTTATATTTGATATATTATCTATTGAAAAATTTGATTTTGATTTTACTTTTGGAGATGGAATTTGATGCATTTCTAATCTTTTTTTATTATTTATTTCTGTATTTAATACACTCATTCTATCTATTTTTTCTTTTCTTTCTTCTCTAATTTTTTTTAATTTTTTATTTATTATTGGCTTTGGAACATTTGTATTAGAATAATTTACTTTTAATACTTCTAATTCTTTTTTTTTTTCCTTTTTTTTTTTCTCTTCTTCTTTTTTATGTTTTTCTTCATTTTCTAAATTTACTATTGAATTTGTTTTAAATGATTGAACTATTTGATTTCTATCATTCCACATTTCATGTAATAATTTTGTTTTTTCTTTTTCTTCTATTTCTAAATTTTTTTTTTGCTTTTTTAATTTTGTTCCTAATTCTTGTAATTCTTCTTTTGTTATTGACTCTTTTTTCTTTATATTTGTTTTTTCTAATAATTTTAATTCTTCATTATCAAATTTTTCTTTATTTATATAATATAAATATTCTTTTTCAGTTTTTTGATTTTTTTCATTTATATAATGTTTTGTTTTTTCTAATTTTTGCTCAATTTCTTTTCTTCTTTTCATTACATTTTGTCTTTCATTTTCATTTTTTTCAGCAAATAATTTTTCTTTTCTTTCTAAATCTTCTTTTTCTTTTTCAATTAACATTTTTTCTCTTCTTTCAAAAGTTAATTTTTTATCTTCTTTTAATTTTCTTGTTGATTCTAAAGAATCTCTTAAATATCTTTTTGCTTTTTCTTTATATAAATCTCTATCTTTTTCAAAATTATCATAAAAATTATGCATTATTTCATTTTTTGTTGGTTTAGTTAATTCTGCTATTTTTTCCATTTGTAAATTTAAATCATATAATCTAAAATTTAATTCTTCTTTTCTTTCATCAATTTCTTTTAATTTTGCTCTTTTTATATTTTCTTCAACAATTCCTCCTTTTAAACCAATTTGACTTTGTCCTTCAATAAATTTTTTACTATCATCTAATTTTTGAATATTTAATTTTATTTGTTGTTCATTATTTTTTAAATTTTTTAATTTTTTTATTGTTTCTCTACTTAATCTTCTTTTTAATATACTTTTATTATTTAATATTGAACTTACACTTAATGAATTAGATTTAATTTGAATTGTATTTTGATTAATATCATTTTTTATATTTTCATTTGTTTTATTTAAACTTTGAGAAACTCCATTTTTTATTTTTGAAGGAACATCTAAATTATCATATTGATTTTGTAATGTTTCTGTTATTAAAACTTTTTTATCAGTTTCTGATAATATATTTTCTTTTTTTTCTTCTTCTTTTTTTTCTTCTTCTTTTATTTCTTCTTCTTTTATTTCTTCATTTTTTATTTCTTCTTCTTTTATTTTTTCTCTTTTTTCTTCTTCTTTTTCTTCTACTTTTTCTTCTTTGTTTTCATTTTTATTTATTTCTTCAATTTTATTTTCTTCCATATAATATATTTAGACAATTTTTATTGTAAATCGTTTTTATAAAAATAATATAAATTTTATTAATTTTATTTATCATAAAAATTATTTAAACTAATTATAAAAATCAAAAAAAACTTTAAAATTATTTTTTTTTCAATTTTGGTAATATCAAATTTGGAGATGAATGTGAATTTCTAATTTTTCCTAATCTTTCTCCTAATAATTCATTATTCTTTTTTATTATATTGTTATTGAGTATTCTCATTTTATTTCTATTTTTTAATAATAAATTTGTTATACTTTGATTATAATTATCTAAATTATAAGGTATTGGTTTTTTTAATCTTAAAGTTTTAATAATTTTTTCATGTAAATCAAATTGTTGTTTTTGTTCAAAACTTATTTTTTTATTAAAAATATTTTTAGTTGAATTATTTTTTGGAAGAAAAAAAGGAAAATTTTTTTTATTTAAAAATTTATTTTCTCTTTTTTGAATATTAAATATTCTATTTTTTAAAGCTTTATCATTTTCATAATTATTTCTTCTAGTTAAGTGTCCTTTAGGATTATAAAAAACTGACATACCAAACATTTTAATATTGTTATTAAAAATAAATAAAAATTAATTTAACATATATAATTAAATTGAATTAAATTTTGAAAATTTAATTTTAAATGATTAAAAAAAGTTTGACAAGCAATGAAATAGAATTACTTGATGAAAAAGAAAGACAAATTCAAGAAATATATTTTCAAGAATTTAATGATTTATTTCCAAACATATTAAAATATCAAAGTGGAAAATTTTTAACTAATTTATTTAAAAGAGTAAAATTAACTTTCCTTTCAAAATTTAACGACAATCCGAATAAAAGAATAATAGATAAAATAGAAAAATATATTATAGAAACATACTATACAACAGAATATCAAAATGCATATGAAACTTTTAAAACAATAAAAAATAAAATTGAATCAATATCTGAAAATGAAAAACAAAATTATATTTTTAACGGACAAAATTTTATTAAACATTGTAATAAAAATGAAAATGCAATTCATACATGTGGAAGTGAATTATATTCAAATAAATTAATATCAGGAGAAGAAACATTATTAATTTGTATTAAATGTCATCAAATATATAAAAAAGAAATGATAAATATGTTATGTGATAATTGTAAAGATGAATTTTATACTAAATTATTTAATAATGAAAATAATTATAATGGAAAATTACAACCTGCAACATGGTTAAAATATCATTGTAATGCTATAATAAATGATAAAATGAAATGTTTAACTTGTCAAAATGTATTATATATTGATCCTTCATGTAGTAAAATTGTAAGATGTTTAAAATGTAATTATTGTAAAAATGTATCTGAAATAAATTTTAAATGTATTTTATGTAAAAAAGAATTTAATTCTGAAGCTAAAGTTTATAATCCATTAGAATTTAAAATATTAAAAATGGCAGTTAAAGATACTTTAATTAATAGGATAAAAGCAATTCCTAATGAAAATAATATAATTGAAATTGATTTTAAATGTGGTTGTAAATTTAATTATAATGATTATAAATATTATCATAAAATAAATTGTAAAGGACAAATGTTAAAAGGTATTATGAATAAGAAAAAAATATTAGTTTGTTCTCATTGTCATTCTTTAAATTTTTATGAAAATTATGTTTGGATTTGTCCTATTTGTCAACAAAGAACTGGAATAAATGTTTCAGAAAAAAATATAAAAGAAATAAAACCAAATAATAATTCAAAAAGTAAAAGTAAAGATAGAAAAAAAAGTATGATTTATAATTCTTCTGAAAAAGAAAATTTTTATGAAAATGAAATAGATGATTCAAAAAGTGATATTAAAAGAAGAAAAAATTCATGTGATGAAAAATTTAAAAAAATGAGAATAGAATATTCTCCTATTAATATTTTAGTTAAAAATTATCAAAGAAATTGTCCTTTAAGTTCTGCAATGAAACATTATCTTTCAAATAAAGAAAATCAAAGCGAAATATTAAATCAAATTCATATAAATAATTATAAACTTAGAAAAGATATTTCTCCAATTAAAGTATTAAAACAAAAATTAATTTCAAAATTTGATGAATCAATATCACCAATAAAAAAGAAACATTCAGAAGAAAAAAAGATATCTGAAGAAAAAAAGAAATCTGAAGAAAAAAAAATAAAAGTAGAAAGAAAAATATCAAAAGAAGAAAAAAAAGAAAATATTCATAAAATAAATTATAAATTTAATGCAGATGATTATGAAATAAAAAGTAAAATAGGAGAAGGAAGTTTTGGTAAAATATATAAAGTTCAAAAAGATAATATAGAATATGCAATGAAGAAATTAATAGGAACATCAAGTAAAGATTTTAATATATTAAAACATGAATATGACATTTTATTATCAGTAATAAATTCAAAAAAAATAAATGTAATTAAAATATATGGAATGCAAGCAAAAATATTAGATAGAACAACAATAGTATTATATATATTAATGGAACTTGCAGAAAGAGATTGGGAAAAAGTTATTATTGAAAGATCACGTAATTTAAATTATTATACTGAAGAAGAATTATTAAATATAATGAAAGTCTTAATTTATTCTTTTTCAGAATTACAAAAAGTAAAAATATCTCATAGAGATATTAAACCACAAAATATATTAATATGTAATAATAATATATTTAAAATAGCTGACTTTGGAGAAGCAAAAGAATTAAAAAATAATAATTTAAATACAGATATGCAAACAATAAGAGGAACTGAATTATTTATGAGTCCTATTTTATTTCAAGGAATGAGATTAAGAAGATTACATTCTGTTAAACATAATATTTATAAAAGTGATGTTTTTTCTCTTGGTTTTTGTTTATTATTTGCTTCAACTTTAACCTTTCATTCTTTATATGATATAAGAGAAGTTTATAATATGGAAAAAGTTGAAAAAAATATAAGAAAATATTTAAATGGAAAATATAGCGAAAAATTCATTAAATTTATTTTATGTATGTTGGAAGTAGATGAAAATAAAAGAATGGATTTTATTGAATTATATCAATTTATGAATGATGAATTTTAATTTTAATTTTTTTTGGTTTATTTATTATATATGTATAATAAAATGAATTATTATAATATATTTTCTTTTATATTCAATTAAATTAAAAAAAAAAATAAAAAAATTTTTGAAAAAAAATAAAAAAAAAAATAAAAAATCATCAATAAATAATCAAATATCTTAAAAAAAAAAATCATCCTTAAAAAAAAAAAAAAAAATATAAACAGCCTTCCCCACAAAAAAAAAAATAAACCCCATCAAAAAAAAAATAAATAACTTCCTTAAATCAAAAGAATATCAAATAAAAAAATAAAAAAAACTAAATGGAAACACCTTTAGTAGACAAACCAGATGAAAAACCCGAAGTAGAGCGCGTTCAATTATCTCGTATAATGCGTTTAATAATCTTTGTAACATTTGTTGCATTATCAATAGTAATGTCAGGAGATAATGGAGTATTATCATCATCATCAAAAATGATAAAAAAAGATTTAGGATTATCAGATTCAGAATATGGATTATTTGGATCAATTCCATCAACTGGAAGAATAATAGGTTCTTTAGTATTTATGGGACTTCTTGCAACAGATAATAGAAAATTACTTACAGTTTGTTGTTTAGCTGTAAATGCATCAATGTTCTTTGTATATTTATTAACAAAGAATAAATTTATTCTTTTTGGTGTTAGATTTACTATTGGAACAGTAAGAATTTACCCTCATATTTATATTCCAGTTTGGGTTGATCAATTCGGTATTAAACCTTTAAAAACTCTTATGATGACTGTTATTAATATTACTTCTCCTCTCGGTCAAGTCGTTGGTTATGCTATTGGTACTTTTAATGTACCTAAAAATGGCCTTATAGTTTCGCTCTTGTTGGTTGTTTAATTTGGGGAATTGGTTCTATTATTATTATTTCTCCTTCAAGATATTTCTCTGCTAGATTCAGTTGGGCTGGTTATTATGATGGAGAAAGTTTAGTAAAAGTTTCGAATGAAAGAACTGGAAATTCAGTATTTGAATCCGGTGAAATTCAAGTTAAAAAAAAAGGTAAAGGAGGATCAATGATAGAAATACTTAAAAAAGGAGCATTTATATTTTCATCATATACAAGAGCAAATTTATTATTTATTTTCCAAGTTATTCATCTTTTCATTACTGATTATTGTACGAATGGTTTAAAAATCCAAGATAAGAAAGAAATCCTCACATATTACGGTCCAGCATCAGTACTTGGACCAACACTTGGAGGAAGTTTTGGTGGATTTGTTTCAACAAGTGTAGGAGGATATGAGAATAAAAAATCAGTATGGGTATGTATAGCTTTTGGTATATTAACTTTATGTATGACATTCCCATTAGCTTTTGCAACTTCAATGAAAATTGTTGGAGTATGTCTTTTTGGTTTCTTCTTCTGTGCTAGTGCTGTTTTACCTACTATTGTTGGTTATATTATTTCCTCTATTCCTAAAGCTCATAAAGGAGCTGGTTCTTCATTAAATTTACTTATTAGTACTCTCGCTGGTAATCTTCCTGGCCCTATTATTTATGGATTTATTAATGATAAAATGAAAGCTACTAATCCTACTTTTGCCTGGAAATGTACTATTTTCTATTTCTTCCTTGGATTCGGAAGCTTGGTTCTTGCTTGTACTTTTAGATATAGGGATTTAGTTAAGAAGGAACATGAAGAAAAAAACCCTAATGTTGAAATGCCTGCTACTTCTGCTTAAAATAAACCTTTTTTTTAAAGGGTTTTTTTTAAAATATTGTATTATTTTAATGGGGCTTTTTTAGTTTTTTAATTGGTTTTTTAAAATGGTTTTTTTGGAGGATTTTTTATATAATTTTGGATTTTTTTAAATTTTATTTAAGGAATTTCATGTTAGGTTTTATTTTTTTTTTATTTTTTTAATTTTTTTGTTTGATTTATTTATTTTTTTTTGATTTATTAATTTATTTATTTATTCTTGTTTTTTTTATCTTTAATTTTTTTTCATATATATAAACAATTAAATAAATTGTTCTAAAAAATAATTAAAAAATCAAAAAAAAACATATATAATAAATTAACTAAAAAACTTATTTATTTTTTTTTATCATCTTTTTCAGTTTTTTTATTTCCTTTAGAATTAATAGAAGCTTCAGTATCAACTTTACTTCCACTAGAATCAATATCACCTAAAATTTTAAACATTTGACTTTGATAATTATTATTTCTTCCTGAAGGATTAAGACTACTAAAATTAGAATTACTTAAAAGAGAAGTACTTCCATCTCTATACATTAAAGAAAATTTAGAATCATTTTTTAAATTCATTTTTCTTAAATTATTTTTTTCATTTTTTAATTTTTCATTTTCTCTTAATAATTGTTCATTTTTTCTTTCTACTGATAATAATTTATCATTTAATTCACTATATTTTGTTTGTAAATTATCTTTTTCTATATTCCATTTTGCTTTTTCTTTTTCAAATTCTAATAATAATCCTCCTCTTTTTCCTTCTGCTTCTCTTAAATTTTTTTCTATTTCTGATATTTTCTTTTTTAAATTTTCTTTTTCTTTTTCATTTGTTGATATTAATTCTGAATATTTATTATCATATTCATTTTTCAATGTTTCTTCACTTAATTTTAATTTCTCTTTTTCTTTGTTTATTTCATCTAATTTCTTTGTTAAATTTTCTGGATTATTATTTTTATTTTTATTCATTTCATTTTCTAATCTTAAACTTTTTAATTCTTTTTCTAATTCTTTATTATTATTAAATAATTCTGAATATAATTTATTATGATTTTCTTGAATATCTTTTATTTGATTTTGATATTTTTGTTCTAAATTAGTTATTAAATTTTGAGTTGAACTTTCTAATTTTTCTTTTTCAGCATTATTTTTTTTTTGAATTGTTTCAATCATTGATTCAAATCTTTTATTTGAATCTGTTTGTTCTTTTTTTAAATTATCTCTTTGTTGTTCAATAAATTTAATTTTTTCTTGCCATAAAATTTGATCTTTTTCATATTGAGTTTTTTTATCTAATAATAAAGTTTCTAATTCTGCTATTTTTGTTTTCATTGATTTTTCATTTGAATTTAAATTACTTTTAAATGAATTATTTTCTTTTGTTAATAAAGTTATTTGTTTATCTTTTTGAGTTTTTTCTTTATTATAATTATCTTTTAATTCATCATAAGTTTTTTGTAAATTATTTAATTTTTCAGTTAATTTATCTTTATCTTTAACAACTAATTGATTTTGTTTAATAAATGATTGTTCTAATTCTTTCATTTCTTTTTTTTTAGTTAATAATTTACTTTCTAAATCAGATTTTTCTTTTTTTATTCTTTCGAATTTTTCATTTAAATCTTTTTCAACTTCATTTCTTAAAGCAAATAATCTTTCTTCATATCTTTTTTGATTACCTTCAATTACTTTTGCAGTTTCTTCATTTTTCTTATTTAAATATTCAATTTGTTGATTTAATAATGCATTATCTCTTGTATATTCTAAATTTTTTACCATTGAACCATCATTTAATTCATTATATTTTTTCTTTAATTCTTCATATTTTTGATTTAATTCTTCTTTTTCTTTTAACATTTCTTCTTTAGATTTATTTATAAATAAATCTTTATCTTCTATTAATTTTTCTAATTGTTCTTTTTTAGAATTTAAAGCTGCTAATTCTCTTTCTTTACTATTTAAATCATTACTTATATTATCTATTTTATTTTGATAATCTAATCTTTCTTTATTATAATTTTCATTTAATTGGTCTAAATTATTTTTATTTTTCTCTGTTTCTAAATTTAAATTATCTTTTGCTTCTTTTAAAGAAGATTCTAATGTTATTATTTTTTGATTTAATAAATCAAATTCATGTTCTGCATTTGTTACAAATTGATTATGTCCTTGATTTAATTCACTTAAATCATTTTGTAAATTTTCATTTTCTTCTTTTAATTCATTTTCTTGTTCTTTTAATTTATATTCATAATCTTCTATTAATGTATTTATTTTTTTCTCATTTCTTTCTTTTTCTTCTCTTAATTTTTCTTCTAATCTTATTTTCTCAGTTTCAAATAAAGTTTTTAATTGATTTAAAGTTTCTTCTGAATTTTTATTTAATTCAATAATTTCATTTTGATGCATATTTTCTTTTTCTTCTAATTTTTTTTCCATTTCAGAAAGAGAATTTTTAAATTTTTCATTTAATTTTTTATTATTTTCATTCATAGAAGAATTTAATTTTTTTTTATCTTCTTGTATTTTTAAATTATCTTTAGTTAATTTATCAATTGTTTTTTTTGTATCTTCTTTAACTCTTTTTAATTCATCTTTAGTATTTTTTAAATTTAATTCAGATTTATTTAAATTATCAGTTAATTTATCAACTTGATTAGATAAATTAGTTTTAATTTTTTCAAAAGCACTTTCTGATTTTTTTTTCTCTTCTTCATAATAAGATTTAACTTCATCAATTTTTTTTTGAAATTCTTCATGATCAACAGAAAAAGCTTTATTCTCTAAATTTTGAATAATATTTTCATAATAACTTTTTTGATCATTTATTCTATTATTTAATTCTTCATTTTGACTTTTTAATAATTGATTTTCTTGTTTTAATATTGCAATATCTCTTTCCATTTTAGATAAATTTGTTTTTGAAGTATCTTCAATTGTTTTTTGTTTAACTTCAGATTCTTCTAATTTTAATTGAAGAGAATTTAATTGAGAAGTTAATTCATTTAATTTATTATTATTTTCATTTTCTAATTTTTCTTTTTCTTCATTTGTTGTTTTTTTCAAAGTTAATAATTTATTATTTAAATCATTAATTTCTTTAGTTGTTTTATTAGTTAATTCTTCATTTTTAGTTTTTTCATTTTGAAAAAGTAATTCAGCACTTTGAATATTACTTTCTAAATCAACAACTTTTTCTTTTAAAGCATCATTTTCAAGAGTTAAATTTTTAATACTTTTTTCATATTTATCAACTTTATCTTTATAAGCAATTGATTGTTCTTTTAATTGAGAATTTATTTCTTGTTTTGTTTCTTTTTCTCTTTTAGCATAATCTTCAATTTGTTTTGTTAAATGAGATATTTTTTGATCTAATAAAGCTTTTTCTTTCTCACATTCTGCTCTTATTGTTATTGCTTTTCTTTCTGCTTCTTTTTGTTTTTCTTCATTAAAACTCTTCTTTTTTTCACTTTCTTTTAATTTTCTTTCATAATCTTCTTTTAATCTTGTAATTTGATTATTAAAATTATTTACAGATATTTCTTTTTCTTTTTCAGTAACTGCTAAATTTTCTTTTAAATGATTTATTTCATCTTTTAAATCAGTTATTTGATTTTTATTTTGTTTTAATATAATTTGTTTTTTCTCATTTTCTTTTTCATAATTTGCTTTTACAGTTTCTAAGTCATTTGTTAATTTTTGGATTTTTTGTTCATTTTGTTCTTGAATATATTTTTTTTCTGAATCTGCTTTAGCTGAAAAATATTGTCCTGCAAAAGCAAAAATTTTAGTTTTAAAATCATTAAATAATTCACTTTTTCCATTATAATTTGGAAAAGTTTCATTTAATTTTTCTTCTAAAGAAATAAAATCATTACTTATTTCTTCAATAGATTTAAATTCATTACTTTGAATTCTTGATTCTAAAATAGAATACCATTTATTTAAAACTCTTAAAATTTTTCCTTTATTTTCTTCATCTTGTAATTTAGAATAATAAGAATATTTTTCTTTAATTTTAGCTTTTAATTGTTTTCCATATTCAATTGCAGCATCACCTAAAGCTTTTTTTTTAAATAAATCTAAAGCTTTTTCTTTTGCTTCTTTATGAATTTCTTCTAAAGTTTCATCTGAATTTCCTAAATTTTCTTTTAAATAATTTTCATAAATTAATTCAGCTTCTTCAAAAGCTTTGTAAGATTCAACTCTACACATTGACATCCAAGTATTTTCTATATTAGGAACATTTCCTGAATTCATTGCACCAATTAAATTTTTAATTAAATTTAAATACATTTCTTTATTTAATGCTTTTCCATTTAAACTTTTAACTTTAACTCTTCCTAATATTTTTTTCTTTAAATTTAATATTTGATCTAAAAATTCTGGTCTTAATTTTTCCATAGGTAATTGTTCTAAATTTTGTAATTGACCTTCATTAGTTAAAGGTCTAATCATAGTAAAACAATCTCTATCTTTAAAATAAGCTTTAATTAATTTTCTAATTTTATTTTTAGGATCTTGCATATTTTTAGTACCTTCTAAAATTTTTTCTAAATATTCTTTAGGAGTAATAGTTTCTCCATCATCATCAATTAATTGTAATGAAAAATCCCTTAAAACCCAAAGAAAACTAGGAAATAAATTAGCTAATTCTTCAGGATCAGTTTCTTTTTCTCCATTTCTAAGATGAATAAATTTACTTAAATTTATAACAAAATTTAAATTAGTAAGAGCATTTTCATCAATAGAACCAACAGAATTATATACAAAATAACTAGAAAGTAAAATAGCTAAAGTAAATATTCTAATATCATGATTTGAATCAGTATCTAAAGCACCAAATCCTTCTGTATCAATTAATAATATTGGAAGTCTTTTTCCTTTATCAGAATTACCATAAATTGGTTTTGACCAAATCCAAAGTCCTTTTGTACATGGATTTACTGTTGGACCTACTGAAAATCCTTTTTGTTTATTTAATAACATTCTATTTAATAAATATGATTTTCCTGTTCTGTACATTCCTGCTACTGCTATTACTCCAAATTCTGAATCAAATGTTTTTATCACTTCTTCTCCTTGTTCTGTTAATGTAAATACTATTTTTTATATTATAATTTTTTTTTTTCTTACCTTTTCTATTTGAATCGTATATTAAAAATGGTACTGGTTCTTCTTTTTGAATTGGGGTTTTTTTTGACATTTTTTTTTTTTTTGAGTTTTGTTGGATTTAAATTTTATTTTTTTTATTTTGATGGTTATTAGGGTTTTTTATTTAGGTTTTTATTTTTTTTTTTTTATTTATTTAATTTTTTTTTTTTTCTATTTTTATTTTTTTTTTTTTTAAATTTTTTTTTTTGCTTTTTTTCACTTTTTTTAATCTTTTTTTTTGGGGTTAATAGGATTTAATTATTTATTTATTAATTATTTATTTTTTAATTATTAATATTTTAATTTAAATATTTTTTCACAAATATTTTTATAATTCTTCTTTTAATCAACTTTTATATTTTCTAAATCTTTTAATTTAATTTGAATATGTCTAATAAATCTATGTTTAAAAATAATTCCATAATATTGATTTATTTCATTCATAATATCAACTCTATCATTTGCTTTAGGAACTTGCTTTAATATTTCACAATATAAATTACACATATTATTATAAACTTCAATAAATTTAGTTATCAAAATATTTTTCCCTTCAAAAAAATCTCTTAATTGCATTAATGCATTTACAAAAGATAGAAATTGAACATGACTTTTAAAAGAAAACATAGAATTCATATCTTCTATTTTTTCATTATAATATTCTTTTAAATCTTTCATATTTGGTTCTGGTTTATTTTTATTAACTGGAATATTTAATTTTTTTGTTAAAATATAATCAATACTTTGGAATTCTTCATTAAATTTATGAAAAGAATTATATATATTTTTTATTTTTTCTTTTTCTAAATTTTCTCTGTTTATTTCATCATCTGTATTCAAATTATTTTGAGTTTTTAACCAGTTTCTAATATAATTGTGATTTGATTCAAAAGTATCTTTGAGTAATTTATTCATTTCTTTAAAAGAATTAAAATAAGACATAAAATTATTTTTATAATTATTAATAATTGAATTATTTTCTTCTAAAATTTCTTGATCTTTTAATAATTCACCAAATTTTTTTAAGCTATGAATATTTAATTTTAAATCATCTGTTCCTTCCATTTTTAATAGAGTTTTAAATTCTTCAATAGATTCATTTAATTTTTTATAATTATTTTCAAAATGTCCATAATTAAATATTATATTATTATCTTTATCTATTCTATAACATGGTGTTCCTCCATTTAATTCTGTTGCTGGAAAAATAGGACTATTATTATTTAAATCATTAATATTATTTGATGTTTCTTTTGCTCCCATTTAATTATGAAATAAAATTATTTTTTATTTATTTTATTGATTCCTAATTAAAGATTTATATATAAATTTTATAAAAATTTTTTAAATTAATATTTATTTCAAAAAATAAAAATAAATAAATTAATTAAATTAATTTTTTAGATTAGATAAATAATGAATGAAGAATTTATAATTCCTGAAATACCTGATAATCCTTTTGATAATTTAGATTTATTAGTATTTAAAGAAGAAATATCAGAAAGTTTAGAAAATATATTTGAAAAAGTAAAAAATTAAAATTTTTTATAAAAATAGATAAATAAAGAAAATGAAAGAAAAGAAGTGAAAAAAATAATAATAATGAGTGAGAAAGTAATAAAAAAATTAAATTTTTTCCTATCAGCACAAAAATTAGAACAATACGGTTTTGAAAGGAGAATATATTGTTTAGAAAATTGTCCTTTTGAAACAGATGCTTCAAAAATTGTTTATTTTATACCAAGAACAAGAGATTATTTTAATTTAATAAATCAACAATATGATTTAATGTATAATAAATTACAATCAGAAAGAAAAAAAGGAAATTATTATTATCCAATAACTTATTATTCAATTGTAATGTATCCTAATGTTGATTTAAATATAGTTGAACCAACTATTTCAAATAAAAATCTAATTCAATTATATATTCCTGAAAATTATACTTTTTATAATTTTCCTTTAGATATTTTTCCATTAGATTATGATTTATTATCTTTAGAAGATGAAAATAGTTTTCAAGATTTATTTCTTAATCAAGATATTTCATGTTTAGTTAGATTAAGTGAAATAATATCAGAAATTGAAGTATTATTTGGAAAAATTTTAAGTTTTTATTATAAAGGTGATAAAAGTAAACAATTATATAATTTAATATTAAAAAGGGAAAATGAAGAAAATATAAAACAAGATCCAAAAAAAAATGAAGATATATTATCTTGTATAATTCTTGATAGAAATTTAGATTTTATTACTCCTTTTACAACTCAATTTAATTATGAAGGAATTATTGATGATTTTTTCAATATTAATTTAAATTCAATTGAAGTAGATGAAAATATAATTCAAAATAAAGAAAAAAAAAAAAATATTATATATTTAGATGATAGAGATCCTTTATATTATATGATTAAAGATTATAATTTTAATAAAATAAGAAAATTTTTACCTAATAGATTAAAAATGCATTCTTTAATATTAGAAAGAGGAAAAAAATTAAAAGATTTAGAAAATATATCAAAAAATTTAATTTTGGTGAAGCAAATAAATAATGAATCAATTTCATTATCAAATCATATTGATATTGCTCAATTTATTTCAAATAAAATATCAATTCCTCATTTTAAAAGAAGATTATTATTAGAACAATTTATGTTATCTGCTGAAATTATAAATAAAGAAGTTTTTGAATATTATGAAAATGAAATAGGTAAAAAAGGTGATTTAAATTCAATTTTAAAAATGTTAATAATTCAATGTCAAGTAACTGGAGGATTAAAAGACAAAATATATAATAAATTAAAAAAAGAAATATCTTTAATTTATGGATTTCAAAGTTTACTTTTAATAAATAAATTAGAAAAACTAAAAATAATAAAAAAAAAAGAAAATGATTTTTATAAAACATTAAATAAAAAATTAGAACTAATTAAAACTGATGTTGACATAAATAAACCAAATGATGCTTCTTATGTTTATGGAGGTTATTGTCCTATTTCTATAAGATTAATAGAAAATATATTTAAAAAAGGTTGGTTTGGAATAAAAGAAATTTTAAATAAAATTCCAGGAGAAACATTTTATCCTGGAAATGAAGATTTTATAATAAATCCAAAATATAATTCTAATAATATTTTATTAGTTTTTATTGGAGGAATTACCTATTCTGAAATTGCTTGTATTAGATATTTAAATAAAAAATTTCCTAAAATGAGATTTTTGATTTTAACAACTTGTATTATTAATGGAAATAGAATTTTGGATAATTTAAAAGTAAATTTAAGTAAAAAAGAAATTTATACATATTCAGATTTTCTAGTTAATTTAGAAACACAAAAAGAAAAAAAAAAAAAATAATTAAAAAAACTAAAATTAAACTATATTATTGATTTATATAAAAAGAAATATAAATTTTTTTAAAATTTAAGTTTAAAAACTTTTTTTAAAATAGAAATTAATTTTTCTTTAATTTAACTCAAGTTAATCATTTGGCTTAATTTCTTTTTCATTTACTTTAGTGAATTTTTTATATGAATTTTATGACCATCATCATCATCTCCTTTGTAATATTGTTTTCTAAAAAGAACTATTAATCCAAACAAAATTCCAACAGAAGAAGTAACACATGATACAAATATAAAGATTTCAATATATTTAGAATCTTTACTTAAACTATTATCTAAAATATCAAACAATATTTTAGAATCTCTTTTTAAGAATCTACAATTTAAAACAGAAAAAATATCATTACTCTTATCATTTAAAAGACTATTATAAATATTATAAATTGGATCAATCATAGATATTGAATAATATAAACCCGATGTGAGATTATTTTTAATATAATTTAAAGTTTCGTTATATTCAATTGCTCTGTCTTTTAATTTTGTAAGATCATTATTATATTTTTGATAAAAGGTATAAATATTATTTTTGTATGAAGTCCAAATTTCACATAAAGTATTATCAGAAATATATATATTATTATATCTATCAAGACACTCAGATGATTGATTTAAGAATATACAATATTTAACTGAATCGTCTGTTGCATAATTTGGATTTGATATAATAGTATAATCACTTTCACATAATGAAGAATCAATAACCCAAAAATGATAAAATGATATATTTGAATTATAAGTTTTATCAGTATAAGTTCTTAATTCTTCAATAACATTTTTTAAATTATTACTATAATTTGAGTCAGCATAAAATTTGTATCCGTAAGTAAAATTTGGATAATATTCATCATAAGCATCAATAACTTTTAAAGTTAAAAAACTATAATTATTATAAAAGTTAGATAAATTCTCAACAATACTTTTATAATGATATAATTGATTTAAATTCTCAATTCCAGAATCATTCATATTTAAATCTAATACACTTGATAAATTTCCATCATCATTAAAGCAAATATTTAAATATTCAGCTCCATCTCCTTTAATAACAATAGCATCAGTAGAATTATTCAAATTTTCTTCACTAATAACATATTCCATGACTCCAACACCATCTTTTCCTAAATATGAAATTAATCCAAAGATAATTCCAAAAATTAAAATAACTAGAATAAAAAACATATTAAAAAAATAAGATATATAAAATAAACATCTTATACATCCACATTCACATACTTTAACTAACATTAAACTAATTAAAGTTAAAAAAGAACATAGAAATAATAAACCAAAAATTCCTAAATAAAATATTGTTGAATATTTATTATATTCATTTTGAGAATCATATATATCATCTAAAATATTCTTTGCTAAATCATAAAAAGTATCATTTATAGTCTTTAATTGAGTTAAAGAAGAACTTAAACTATTTGCAATTTCATTTTGATTTGTTTCAATATTATTTGCAATTTCAGATAACTTTTCTAAAACTTCAATTCCATTTTCTAAAATAGTATAATCTGTTTGAGTAATTTCTAAATTTTTATCTAAATCATTATAATAATCAGCATACACATAATCATATGAATCATTTCTATAAGGAAATGGATTACTAGTATATGAATCATTATTAAATAAATTTGTTTTTTCATTTTCAAAATATGATTGGTCTGAAAAATCATTATTTATAGCTCTATTATAATACATAGTAACTTCTTCTGTGTATTGGGTAATATTATCTAATTGATCTTTTGTCTCTTGAATTATATAAGAAATCTCATTAATTCCATTCCACATTGGTTTTTCAAAACAATCATCACCATAAATAAAATGAGAATAAATTTTAAAAATAGAACAAGAAGTACCATTTATACTTCTATTAAATTTTGTTGAATATATCAATCCTAAAACAGAAGAAATCATACAAACTAAAAATAATATTGCTGAAAGTTGAAATATTGTATTTATACAATGAGTATTATTTTTATCACTTTTTTTACAACAACAACAAGGACAACAACAACAAATACAACAACCAATCCAAAATAAAATTAATAATATTTCATAACACAAAACTGCTCCTAAAATTATTAATCTTTTTGAATAATCTACTAGATAATCTATTTCTTCTGTTTTTATATATTCTATTAGATAATCTACATATTTTTCATTGTTATTCTTTGATGTATATTCATAATCACTTTTTGTGTATAATTCAATCATTCCTTCTTTTGCTTTGTTACAAATTTTTATTATCTCATCATCTGATAAATTTTTTCTTAAAATTTTTGTTGGGAAAAAATTTTTTTTCTTTGAGATTTGATATAAAATAACTGAGAGAAAAAATGATAAGATAATAATTTTTTTTAATTTGATTTTCATCTTTTTTTGTTATAATTTAATTAATATTTACCTATTATTTAAAAAAAAGTATGTTTTAAATATTTATTAATATACTTTACTTTAATATTATTAAAATTCTAAAATATTTATTTTACATAAATTATAATTATTTAATTTTAATAATTATTTATAAATTTTTTTCTAAATCAATATTTTTAACTTTAGTTTTTTGAATTAGATTCACAATAAAAAAATGTGATTCCTCAATACAATTATTATTACCTAAAAACTCATTAATATAATTATTTAAATTAAATATTCTATTGTTACTTTCATTTAATTTATTTTGACAAGATATTTTTTGTTGTCTATTTATAATATTTAAATTTATAGAAGTATTTATATTTAATTTTGGTTTATTAAAATAAAGCTTAATTTTATTATTTTTTGATTGATTGAAGCTTTGAATATTATTTAATAAAATATTAATATTTCTAGATTTTTTATTTGAATCATTGTTTTTTTTTTCATAAAGTTGTCAAAATTTTAAATAAAAATTACGGTTTTCAAAGTAAAAAGAAGAATTCCTATTTAATGTTTTTTTTGTAGAAGTCGAATTTTCATTTATAAAATTATTAGTATTTGATTTTAAATTTCTGGAAATAATTTTTTTATGTATTTTTAAACTTTGTATTGAAGGATTATAATGTTTTATTATAATCTTTTCATCATTATTTATTTTATTTTTTGAATCATTATTATTAAAAAAAATTGATAAATGATTATTATAAAAATTTTCATAATTATCCGCACTACTACTTTTAATTATTTTATTTCTTTTATTTCTAGATTTCATTTTCATTTGCGTTTTATTAAAATTATCAAATATTTTATTAGGCTTGTTGGACGAATTTAACCATAAATTGATTTTATTGTTAAACCCAATATTTTCATTTATATTTATTTTTGTTAAATTTAAAGAAGGAAGCATTTTATTTTAAATATAATTAATAAAGTAAAATAGATAATAAATATGTTTAGAATTTATTTATTCTATTGAAACAATTAAATTTATGTTTACATAAATATATATATTATATATAAATTAGTTTTAAATTAACAAGTATTATTTTATAAAATTAATTTAAAAATGACTCAAATATAAAAATTAATTGATTACTAATAATTGTTTATCTACATACTTAAAATAAGACTTTAATTTTTCAAGGAAAATATTTTAAAATTTCAAAAAAATCAAAATTATTATGTCATTTATAAAAGTAATTAATTAACATCTATTCTTTTTCCATTCAAAAATTTTTTTCGAAAATCATTAATTGACTCCTTTAAATTTTCAGAAACATTAAATTTTAAAATTTTTTTATTTTTTATTTCATCATCAACATTTTTCTTATAATCATTATTATCATTATCAATCGTGTCATTATCATCTATATAATTATTTTCAATTTGATAATATGAATTTTCTGCTCTTAAACCTAAAAGAGAATTATCACTTTCATCATCTTCTTCTTCTTCTAATTTTAATTTCTCAAAAACTTGTTTTTTAAATAATTCTAATTTAAAGTTCTTTTTATTTGCACTTCTCAAATCATTAAAATCATAAATTGAATATAAATAATAAGAAAGACAAATTAATTCATTATCTTTATAAGAATCATAATAAGGTAAAATTGGGATTCCATTATTTAAATTTAAATAAAAACTCATTACAGAATTATCAACAAGAATAATATCTTTTAAACTAATATTTTTAAAAAGGCTTAAATCTTTAATATAGATTTCTTTTCCATTTAATTTAATAGTTGTACAATTATTTCTATATAATCTATATTTAAAATATATATTTTTAGGATCTAAAAAATTTAAAACAGCATCAGCATAATTTTTATGACTAGCGGTAAAAACAACAATACAATATTTATCTTTAATTTTATTTAATGCTCTTTCCCAATTTGGTCTAATATTAATTCCTATTTTTGCTTTTTTTTTTGATGGTAAATTTATATCTATTTGAAATTGACATTCTTCAATATTTATTACTTCACAATGAACTAAAGTTTCATCTAAATCAAAAATTACTAATTTTTTCTTTTTTTCATTTATTATTTTATCAAAAGGAAAACTTAAAGGAGTGCATCTATTTATTTTATCTTCTTTTTCTAAATAAAACATCATTTCAAAACATTTTTCTGTATATGAATAAAAATTTGATATTTCTTCTATATTTGATAATGAATTAACTTCATCTTGATTAAATTGTAAATTTGAATAACAATGAGATTTTTTTGGTTTGTTTGTATAAAATTTTTTTTTCATATGAATTATTACATTATTTTCTTCATTATTATTTTTTTCTTTTGAATTATGATTTAATTTATCTGCATTTACATTTTTATTGAAAATTAATTTTTCATCATTCATACTAGTTAATTTTCTTTTGTGAAAAGGTTGGAAAAAATTTTCTTTTATATTTTCATTAATTATATTATAAACATCTTTTGATTTTATCGCTGAAATTACTCCAGTATTTTTTCTATTTGAATTATAAATACTTGAACTATTTTCTATTTTTATTAATGATTTTGAACTTATATTTAATTCTTTATTTTCTTTTTTAAATTTTGATAATGTTTTTGGTGTTTTTATTTTTTTTATTTTCATTGGGATTTTATCTATTATTTTTTTTGGTATAATTTCACTGTTAAATTTTTTCCTTTTATTCTCTTGATTAAAATCTATTAATTCTTCTCTAACTTCATTAAAATAATTATCTGATATTTCTAAAGGTGTAAATTGGAGTTTTTTTTTTAATATTTTATGTTTTAGAGTTCCTATGTTTGAATCTTTTAAGTAAGAAATTTCTTTTTCAGACATTTATAATAATTAAATTTTATTATTTATCAATAAAAAATTTTAAAAATAAAATAAATATACTTTCTAATAGAATGAATTAGACAAAATTATTTAAAAAATAAAAAAAGAATTAAATATATAAATAAGATAGTGTTATTTTGAAATGATAAAAAAAAAAATTAACTTTATAAAATTAAAGAGCATTATAATAATAAATAAAAAAGTTAAATAAGAAAATTAAATTGTTTTTAAATTAATATAGTTATTTTTTTTGATATAAAAAATGTCCTTAATACTTAATTTTATTTAATATGTTTAAATTTTCCCAAAAAACAAAAATTTTAAAATCTCATCAAATTTTTAATAGTATTATTCAATTTAATTTATCCCTTTCACTTATTTTTAATTTAAAATACTTAACAGGAAGTCTATAAATATAATTTAGAATATCAATAAATTTAAAACTGTAAAAATCACATGAGTTATCCTTTTGATAATCAAGCATATAAAAGGTAAAAAAAAGGAAAAATATTTGAAATTAAAGGAAATGATTTTGAAAAATTTTTTTTGAATATTATTTTTTATTTTTTTATCAAATTATATATATCTTAATTAGGTAAATTAACTTGATATTTTACAGTTGATATTTTCTTATGTCATTATTATTTATATTGAATTAATTTAATAAATTATCTTTTTTAAGTTTTGATTTTATTTAATTTTGAACTTTCAAATATTTCTTTTCAAAAGATGGAGTAGTAATTTCTTTTCCTAAATTTCTTTTTTTATTTATTTTTTTTGAAATGATTTTTATTCAATTTATTTTTATTAATTTTTTATTAAATATTAATGAAAATATTTCAAATTTAATGGAAATATTGTTATGTATTTTTTTGTTTTTTTTCTTTTTGTATATATTTTAAATAATTAATATATATTTTCATATAAATTCTGAATATTAAATTAATAAATTGACTTCATTTGATGTTATTTTCAATAAAGAAAAAAAAAAAATCTTTTTCAAAAATAAAAAAAAATTTTAACGAAATTCCAAAAATTTCATTAAATAAACTTATGAAAAAAAACTAAAAAAATCTAAAGGAAAAATCAAAAAGAAAATGAAATTGAAAAATATCTTAAATAAATATATAAAAAACCAAATAATAAAAAATATTTAAATAAAATTATAAACAAATGTATCATACACAATATTATAATCAACCTTTATTAAATTATGGAAAAACTTTTCCATGTCAAATAAATTATCAAAATAATCAATTTTTTCAAAATTTAAATTCAAACAATTTATACGATACTCCAAATCAAATAAGTAAAAATAATCAATCAAAATTAACATTAGCAAATAAAACAAAATTAAATTTTAGCAATAATAACAAACAAAATTTATTATATTCAAAAATGAATAATTTAAAAATAAATATTAATCATAAATTTTCTTTCGAAGATTTAACAACTCAAGATTCAAGTACTGAAAGCTTATTATCTTCAAATAGTAAATTATCATTTAATAATTTTAATTCCAATAATTTTAATAATTCTAATTATTTATATAATAATTTTACTTCTCCTTTTAATTTATCATATAATGATTATAATTTTCATCAAAGAAATAATTCACTTAATAATTTAAATAATAATATAAATCTATTTTCTTTTAATGATAATTCAATTGAAAATTTAACGAATGGAAATTTATTTTCTTGTAATAATGATGAAAATTATGAAAATAAAATAAATGTTAATTTAGATGAAGATGAAATTATGCATTTTCAAAAATCAGGGAAAAATTTTTATAATAAATTTAATTCACCAAAAGAAAATATAAATAATGCAACAAGTGAAAATACAACAATATTAACATTAAAAATAAAAATATCAAAAAATGATTATAGAATATTTAAATTAAAAAAATATGATGATTTATTTATTTCATTACAAAAATTTTTTGATTTAAATAAAATAAAACAAGAATTAATAAAACCAATAGTTTCAAAAGTATTTGCAACTTTAAATAAAATATTTTGGTTATTAAATAGTAAAGTTGGAATTTATGATCAAGAATATTTAAATTCCTTATATAGATTATGGAAAAAAAATAAAGAAAAATTTCCTTCAAATAATAGTTTAAGAGAAAATAATGACTCAAATAATAATTCTTTAGATAAATCTTCTGAGTCAAATTCTTCTAAAAATAAAAAAGGGTTTTCTAAATCTTTTCAAGATGAAGATTCAATAGATAATTCTAGAGATGATATTTCAAGAAGTTTTTAAAATTAATTTAAAAAAAAATTAGAAAAAGAGGAAATTTAATAATATATAAATTATAATTAGTAATTATTAATATTAAATAAATCAAACAATTAATTTAATTAATGATATAATAAAATTTTTTGTTCAGTTATTATAATTGAATAATGTTATATTTTATTTTTATTTTTTTTCTTTATCATAATCATCTTCATTTAAAAAATTTAAAACATTAAATTCTTTTTTTATTGTTTTTTCATGATTTTCTCCATTTAAACTATCAAAAAATTGATTTTTTTGGTTCTTTGTTTTTAGAATTTTATGTGTATTTTCTTTTATATTGTTTTCTCCTTCAATTTTCCGAGAACAATAATTAACTTTAAATATAACTTTTTGGTTTTCTGTATTTATATTTATGTCTTCTTTTTTATTAAATGTATCTTCATTGTTCAAATTATTTAAATCTTTCTTTATCTCAATTCCTTTATTATTTTCATTTTCTTTATTTTTTTCTTCATTATAAAATTTCTCAATGACAATTCCGATTTCTTTAAAACAATTTTTTAAATCTATTTTTTGTTCTGGTTTTTCATTTAATTTATTTATAATAAATTCATTTAAAGCCTTTGTAAATGATTCTGATTGAAAAGGACCAAAAAAATAATTATTCTCACCAGAAGTTAATTTAATCTGAAATTCATTTATAACTTTTCCTTCTTTTTCATCATATTTAGGTTGAACTATAATTTGAGATGAAATTAAATTTTCATTTTCCTTTTTATTTTGTGATTTATTTGATAAATTATTCTTATTATTTTCTTGAATTTGAGTTATATTTTTTTTATTGTTTTCTTCTAAATTCAAAAATCCTTTTTCAATCAAATTTCTTTTTTTATTTAATAATTCATATTTTTGTTTATATAAATCTGATATTGTTATAAAAGTATCCCCAATAATAGAAAATTCATTTTTTATTAAAATAACAAATTTTTCTATTACATTTTCAATATTGGACATTTCTTTAAAATATAATAGAAAAAAAAACTATATTTAATAATGTATTTATAATATTTATTAAATTTTGTCCTAATAAATTTATTATACAATCTTTTTTAGATAAATTGAAATTTATGATTTTTAAAATTCAAATCTTTCAAAAAAATTTTTTTGAATTAAAAAAATAAATATTTATTATAATAAATATTCATCAAAAAAATAAAAAATAAAAAATGAAAAACAAACAATAAATAAAAAATGGAATATCAAAAATCATCAAATAAAAATACAATATCATCAAATAATTCTCAAATGAATTCCATTTCAATTAATAATTCAAATAATCAAAAAAAAACTGAAGAAACAATTAATAAATTAAAGCAATTAAATGAAAATTTATATTATATATTACAATCAATGAAAAAAGAAATATCAAATTTAAAATCAGAAACAATTTTATTAAGTAATAATTCAACAGAAAAAAATAATTTATCAAATAATGAATTTAATAGTTCTTTATCATCTAATCAAAAAAATGAAGAAAATGAAATAAATAGAGAAATTATAAATTTTGAGACTTTACTATCAAAATTTAAATTAACGGAAATTGAAGAAAATATACAAAAAGAATTAGATGAGAAAAAATTAGAAGAAGAAAAAGAAAATTATAACAATCTTTTACAAAATTTATTACCTGAAAATACAACACAAAGTATTTTAAATCAAGAAAGTTTCAATTATATTGATGAAGAATTTGTGGAAAATTTAAAAGAAAAAATTAGTAAATTTGATAATGAAAAATTAAAAATTGAATCTTTTGATGTATATTATATTTATGATATATTAAATCAAAATGAATTTATTCATAATAAAATGTTCGATTTTCAATCTTATGTTTCTTTTGAAAATTTATCATTAGAAGAACAAATTTTATTGTTTTCTTTTATTGAAAATAAAAAAACTTTTCAAGTCATTCAAAATGAAAAAGTGAGTATTAGAATTCCGAAAAAAGAAGTTAAATATATTCCTTTAAATAAAATTTTAGGAAATTTAATAAATATTAATAAAGAAGTTGAAGAATTAAAAAAAGAAAATGACAATTTAAAAAATGAAATTGAAAAAATAAAAAAAGAATATGAAATTAAAGAAGAAAATTATAAATTATTATTAATGAAAAATAATGAAAAAGATTTAGAAAACAAATTAATTATTGAAAATCAAAAAAATGAAAACTTAATTAAAGAAAATAATAAGTTAAAAGATGAATTAATGAAAATGTATGTTATTAAAAAAAATTATGATAATATGTTCCAAGTTAAATTCAAAAAAATTAATGAATTAAATTCAAATTTTAAAAATGAATTCAACCAAAATAATTAAATAATATAAATTGAATTTATTTATTTTTGTTTTGAAAATAAATAATTTTTTTTCATTAAAAAAAGATTGTTCTTTTAGTTTTTATTGATATTAACATATTAATATATTTTTAGGAGAAATAAAAATATCTAATATTTTCAATTATATTATTTATTATAAAAATATGAAAGTTTTCTAATTTTTCAAATATGATTTAAAAATATATAAGTTAACTTTTTTATCAATATTTTTAATTATTATTTAATAAAAAAATATGTAAAAATTATTTTTTATGTAAAAAACATTAGAAAGAAATCTCACTTTAAAATCATTTAAAACAATAAATGAAATTCTTTATCCATTTTCCAAAAAAAATTGGCAAAATTCTTTCAAAAAATAATGAATCATGATAATAATCAATATCTTTTATTAAGAGAAAAATTAATTCAAACAAATGAAGAAATTTATGAATTATATATAAATAATTATTTAATGAAATATTTAATTAATTTAGGAAATAGTTATGAAGATGAAAAAAATGATGAAGATGATGATATTGATTATGCTCAATTAGCATATAATTTTTTTAATAATTTTGAAAGTTATTCTGAAATTAATATTGATAGATATTTAGAAAATTTATTTAAAAATATTATAAAAGAAAATATATTTATTATAATTAAAAAGGAACATTTTTTTTTAAGTTTAATTTTTATTCTTTTTTATTTAATTTTATTTATAATTGAAACTTGTAAAATTGAAAGATAGAATTTTGGAAAATTTCTTAAAAAAATTATTAGAGGTAAATTCAATAAAATTTAATCATTAAGAAGAGAGTAAATTATATTAAATTTCAAATTGGAAAAGATTAAAAAAAATGATTAAGAAATATAAAAATAAAAATAGTGAATTTATTCTTTAAAAAAAGTATTTTTTAATATTTTTCTTTATAATTTTTCTTCTCAAATAAAGAAAAAAATAATGACTTTCAAATTAAATTATCTTATCCAAATTGCAATTTATAAGAATATTTTATTTTGAAAACACAGTAAAATGTTTTCCTCTTTTTTTTTCAACTTATGAATAGTTAATCAATAATATTTATTAATTGTTTAAAATATATTTTAAAATAATAATAATTATTTTTTTTAACTCTTTTCAAAAGAGATTATTATTTAATTGAATCTTACATTTTAAAATTTTTTAGTGAATGTTTTTTTCTAATATAAAGATTATATGTAAAGGAAAGTTTGAAAATATAAAAAAGGAATTAAAAAAATTACCAAAAATAAAAGAAAAAAATCTTCTATCATCTTTAATTAAAATTGACGAAAAGAATGGTAATGAATTAGCTCTAAAAAATAAAATAAATATAATATATTCACAACAAGAAAATAATTATGAATATTCTTCTTCTTCTTCAACAGCCTATTGTTCAGATCTTTCATATAATACTTTTCCAAATAACTTAAATTATTATGAAGATTTAGATGATATGGATGAAATTTGTGATAATATTGCCAAAGAAATTTTTGATTTATTTATTGGGAATGATGATATTTATTTTTCAGATGATGATATTTATGAATTTTTGAAAGAATTGAAATATTTGTTTGAAAAAAACATTGGATAATAAATATTGTAAATAAATTTAATATAAATACAATTAAATAAATTTGTTATAAATTTGACAACTTTATTCAATGATTCTTTTTAACTTTAAAAAACTAAATGATAAAAAAAACCATATTAAGCCATATTTTTTTTTGGGTATATTCTTTATAAAAGAAATTAATTTGTAAATCTATTCCTATATAAAATTAAATGTTGATAATTAATTAAAAATACTAGTGATATGATTTATATATTATTAAACTATAAATTAGTTTGTCAGATTGTAATTTGATAAAGAAAGAATACGATAACTCAAAATATATTTAAAAAAGAAGAATTTAAAAAATCTTTTTAGTTATTTATATTATTTAATTAAAGATTATATGATAACATTAAAAATAATGAAAGTGGATAAATAAATTTCATCTAAAAAAAAAAAAAAAAATTAAGTTATTTGAATAAAAAGTTTCAATTAAAGAATTTGTTTTATCAATTATAGAATGTTTTATAATTTTTTCATCATTTTATAAATAATGAAAAAATAAATTAAAGTTTGAAATAAAGAAAAAATTAATTAAAAAATTTTAAAATTTAAAAAAAAATATCAAATTGCTATTCATTAGAATATTCCATTTTATTAAATTTTTCTTTTTTAATATCTTTATTATTATAAACATTAATAGTTTTAAAATGCATTTTTTTCATATTATTTTCATTTTCAACAAATTTAAATTTTACAGAAGAAGAATTTTCTGTACTTCTATCATCATTTTTTTTAATATCTAATTTTGGTCTTCCTCTTTTTTTTTTAATTTCATTATTTTGAAAATTATTATTTAAAAAATTATTATTAAAAATGTCTCTTTTTTTTTTTAAAAAAGGAACATTTTCATTAAAAAAAGGTTCAGCATTAGAATATTCTTGAATAAAATCATCTTTAAATATTTCATCTTCAAAATTTAAATTATTATTTTCAAATGTAAATTTTTGTTTCAAATTATTATTATTTTTTTTATTATTTTTGAGAAATTGAAGATTTTTTCTTGAATAATTTCCACTTGGATAAATTTTACTTTGTAATGGTTGATAATTTTTATAAAAAATTCCTTGATTTTTTTTTTCTAAAAATGTACTTTTAGGAATTGGAAAATCTGTTTTTAAAGTTTGAGAGTTATTTGAGTTTGATTTTTCAATTTCTTTTGAAAGTAAATAATTTAAATTAGTTAATTGTTCTTCTGATAAAAAATTTAATATTTCATATATTGATTCTTTTGCTTCTAATTCATTTTTTGGTTCGATAAAAATTGATTTTAACATTTTTTTTATTTAAATTTGTTAATTATTCTTTTTTACTAATTTATTTCAATATTTTTTTTTTCAAAATTTGTTACTTTAAAAACAAGGAACAATAATTTAAATTATTTTAAATGATTTCAATTATTTTTTTCATTTAAAAAAAAAATTTAATATTTTTTTCTTAAATGATTAGTAATAAATAAATTTGAAAAGAGATAAAATTTTTAAAAAAAAATTTATAAATAAAAATAAAATTTTAGGAATTATTAACTTCAATAAAATAATTTTTGTATTTAATATAATATTTATAAAAATGGAATCCGAATTAAACAATAGTTTCTCAACTCAAGAAAATTCAATTTATTCAAATTTTAATGAATGTGATTTTTCAATAGATTCAAAAATCTCTGAAGGAATACTCACAATATTAAATAAATTAATAAATAAAAATCAACATTTATCAAATTACCAAAAAATAATATTAAAACAAGAAAAAAGTATTTTTAGTGAAAGCCATACACCAGATATTTCATTAGACAGATATTTAAATAGAATTAAAAAATATACTGAAATTGAAAATAATACTTTAATAATTTCTTTAATTTATATTGATCGTTTATTCCAAGAAAGTGGTTTAATTTTAACATCATTTAATGTTCATAAAATATTATTTACTTCAATTTTACTTGCGTTGAAATATAATGAAGATTTAATTTATGAATTTAGTTTTTATGCTAAAATTGCAGGTGTTAATGTTAAAGAATTAAGTAAATTAGAAAGTGAATTTATACAATTGATTGATTTTAATCTTTTTATTGAAAAAGAAGAATTTAATACTTATAAAGAATTTCTAATAAATTCAATTAAAAATAATTGATTGTACATTTATATTATTTATGTTTTCTTTGACTTTATTATATACTATGTATTTGGTAATTTATTTGTGATAATACTTTATTTTATATTTTATATTTTATATTATTACTAAATAATTATAAGTTTGTTATGGAATTAAATAATTGTTATATGAATTAGTTATATAAATGTAATTAATAAATATATATAAGATATAAAAATTTTTTAAAAAAATCATTTTTATTTAAGTTATATAATTTTTAATAACAAATAATACTAAGATATTAATCTAAATATATTAATTTTAATAATTATTCCATTTCCTTTTTATAAACTATCATCATAATCATCATTCCTTTTTCTAGAATGTTGATAAGATTTTATAACTCTATTATTTTCACTAGTATTAAATGCATTATAATTCCTAATTAATTTAATTTTTCCAAAATTAATGACTTCACTATCTAAATTATTATTTTCTAAAAGTTGTTCTTTAATAGTAAAAAAATTAACATAACCTAAGAAATGAAATTCTCCTAAATTATTATTTCCTTTTCCATTAACTCTAACTTGATTATCTTCTAAAGTATAATTTAAATAAAATCTATCTTCAATAGTTCTACTAAAATAAACAAAAAAACCATGATATTCTCCAGTTAATAAAGTTAAAATATTATTAAATAAATCATGATTTGGGATTAAAAGTACTTCAAATATATTAGCATTACATAAATTTAAAATAAAATGTTCATTATCTTTACTCATATATTTACTAGCATTTATACTTGGTTCATAATGAGAAAAATCAATTTCATCTTTTTTAATTGGAATTTGAATAAAATCTTTTTCTTTTTTTTGATTTAATAAATAAGAAAATCTATAAGGTTTATTATTTTCTAATTCTGATGAAATTGTCCAAGTTCCTTCAATTTCAATTTGGTCTTGACTATATCTATATAAAAGATAACCTTCCATTACAATTTCATTTTCTTCTTCTATATTATTATTTTCTATTATTTTATTTTCTATATTTTTCACATTTGTTGTTTTTTTTGTTGAATTTACTTCTTCTGATTCACTTATATTTGAAGTAAATGAATCATCCTCTTTTACTTTTTTTACAGGACGTAAACTTCTTGTATTTACTTGATTTTGTTTGTTTTTTTGGTGTGACTATTTTAGATTATTATTATTTGGGATTTTTACCTTTTTTTCATCATTTAATGATGCATTTTTATTTAAATTATTTTGAATTTTTTTTTTTAAAATAAATATATTTATTTTAATTTTATTTTAATTATTTAAATATTTATAATAATACTAAAAAGTTTTATAAATTATTTTTTTATGATTTAAATAGAAAAATTTTTTTATAGTTTTCTAAATGGAAGATGATAATAATATTTTAGAAAAGAAAAATAATGTAGATAAAAAAATGGAAGATATTATTGAATATGAAAGACTTTTATTTGATGGAAATAATATATTCATTGATTATTTTTTAGAAATTGGTATTAAACCGGAAATATTTAATGATAAAAATATATTTAATAAAAATATAGAAGAATTAAATAATATAGTCAAACCAGAAATTTTATGTAAATTTCCTGAATTTGATAAAAAAATAATTCAGATTGACAAAGAAATAATAAAAAATATTTTTCCTAATGGTTATAAATTAATTTCTAATATTGAAAAACCAAAACAAATCAATTTTTCATTAATTTTAGATAATAGATTTTATAGTGCAATTTATACATATAAATTTTTAACTTGTATTATAATCTATGAAGATATAAATCAGTATAAAGAATTATATAATTTACAAAATGAAAATAAAATAGAAATTGAAAATATCGAAAATTCCGAAAAAATTTATATTCCTAAATGTTTATGTTTTGTTTCAGTTCATCCTTATTTTAATTATTTTAATAATATATTGAATATTTTGATAAATCTTTTTGAAGAAAAAAGAAAAATAAAAGTTGATTTTATATTAGATAAAATTATTCCACATATAATAATTGAAACACCAGAAATTCCAAGAGGATTAAGAAAAATAAATTTAAATATAATAAAAGATATTAATATAATTATTGAGGAACATAAAATGTCCGAAATCCCTTTATTAGATTTTGAAATAAAACAATATTTAAAATATTTTAATAACCAAGTAATATTAGAAATATTAAAATATATTCTCCTTGAAAAAAAAATAATATTTTTTAGTTCTAATATCGAAAATTTAACTTTTATAATAATGATTTTTCTTTCAATGATTTTTCCTTTAAAATACCAATATCAAATTATTTCTATTTTACATAAAGAAATTTTCCATTTGATAAATAATAAAACACCTTTTATTTTTGGAATAAATGAATCATATAAAGATAATTATTTTCAAATAAATAATATAATAATAAAAGATACAATAATTTTAATTGATATAGATCATGGTTTAATTGATGCTAAAATAAAAGATGAAGAAATTCCCCAAATACCAATTTCTTTTAGAAATAAATTTGATGATAATTTAAAAAAAGTAAAAAATGAACTTTTAGATAATCAAAAAATAAATGATATATTTAGAGAAATTTTCCTAAATTTTATGACTAGTTTATTAGAAAATTATTCAAAATATTTGATTAAAGATTGTGATGTTAAAATTGGAATAAAATTAACATCTATGATTAATATAGATTCTTATTTAAATTCTCTTGGAACAGAAAATGATTTTTATTCTAAATTCTTTGATACACAAATGTTTTATGATTTTATTTTTAGAAGAATGATATCAAAAAATTTATATGATAAAATGGATATTTTATTATTTGATGATAAAATAAATAATAAATCCAAAAAAACAATTTTTTCAAAATCAAAACCAAATTTTTTATTAAATTCAAAAGATTATGATTTTAAAGAAACAATAGATATTAAAAATGATATTCAATTAACTACATCAGATATAAATTTTTTTTCAGATTTAAATAATATTAAAATTTGTTTATCACATGGATTTGAATATAATATAAAAGATAATAATAATATTGAATTCACAAATTATATTTTTCCAATTTTATTAGGTGAAGAACTATTTATAAATAATTGTAAAAATTTTAGAAAAACTTTAAATTACAAACAAGAAATAGAAGAATTAAATTATCAAATAATAAGTAGAAGTACATTATCATTTTCAGATACAAAAAAAATAAGTGAAATGGAAGATTATATTTATTCTTGTTGGTTAAGTACATGGGCTTTAACATTTTGGTATACTGATAAAGATGAAAAAAAATATAGATTTTTTCAATTAATGGAAATTTTAAAAAAAAAAGAATCTTTCAATATGGAAATAATTGAATTAATATTTAAAGCAATAGTAAATTGTAAACAAGATGATTTAGCTATATTATTATATCAAGAAATAATTGATTGGAGATTAGAACCTACTTGGGGAATTTTTTCAATGATTTCAAATATAATCAAAAATAAAGATTTAAATAATATGAATTATTATAAATTTGATTTAAAAGATGAATATTCTAAAAATGAAGATTATTTAAGAAAAAGAACAATGAAAAATTTAGAAGATGAAAATATATTATCTGAAGATGTTATATTTTTTGCTTATGATACTTGTATTGAATGTCAAAAAATAATAAATATATTTAGACAATGTAAAGATTTAGAAAAATTTAAAAAGGATGATAAATGGATTAGATGTTCATGTCAACAACAAAATATTTTAAAATTAAATTTTAGATTTGGAATTGAATTATTTAATAATGATATTACTAATGAATCTTCTTCTAAAAAAGAAAGTGTTTTATTATATAATCCTAAAGCTTTAATGGAAAACTTATTAAAAATTAGTTTTAATAAAGAAAAAATTGATGTTGAAAATTTTAAAAATAAACATAAAATTGAATTTTGGAATTTAATTTGGTATTTTAAATTATTAAATTTAGATATTACTTTTATGCTTCCTTATACAAAAATTACAGAATCTACTTTATCAACTGAAATAGAAAATAATAAATATATTTCTTTTCAATATTCTGATAATATAAAAAATGATAGTAATGAAGAACAATTATTAAATATTAAATTAACTGAAGATTTTTCTAATACAACTTTCGAAATTTTTAAAGGTAAAAATATTATTTTTGATAAAAATGAATTAACAGTTCAAAAAGTTTTTAATTTTGAAATTTTACCTTTTATAGGAATGATAAATTCATTGAATTCAACAGAGGAAAATAATTCAATACCAATTACTTATAATTATAATAATTTTTAAATTATATAAAATAAAATATTTATTTCTAATATTTCTGTTCATATTAAAATTTGAAAAAATTATGTATATCTTTAATTAATTTAAATTATTTATATCTAAAATAAACATTAAATATTAAGAACAAATTTTTTATTTGAAAAATAAGTCAATGATTTTATATATTTGAATATATAAATTCTTGACGTACTAAACAAGTAGTTGAAAATATATAATAAATATATTATATATTTCTTTATTGTATATTCACATTTTTAGGAGAATATTTATACAAATAAGAATTATATATTTCCCATAAATAAAAGAGTATTTTGAAAGTAAAAGGAAGAAAATAAATATTATTCTTTAAAAATAAAATAATGAAATGTAAAAATAATTGACAAATAAATAGATTAAAAAATCATTATTTTTAAAAAATAAGATATATTAAAGAAAAAATATTTTTAGACATAACAAACATGTTAGAAATAAAATAGAAATTGAATTTAAAAATAAAAACTAATATAATATATGAATAATAAAATTCAAACTACAATATTTAATTCTAAAATTGACCAAAATAAATAAAAAAAAAAAAATAAATGAAATTCTAAAAAAAAAACATTTTATTAATTTGTAAAAATTAAATGGACTTTTTTATAAAAGAAAGTAATGTAAGACCAGGAAATAGAGGAGGACGTTCATTTTTTAAATGGGATGATGTAAGATTATTGGATAATAAGAATAGAGAAGCTTATTTAGGAGTAAGTCAATGTATAGGATTTTTAGATAAAGGAGGAAAATGGAGAAAAAGAGATTGGTGGCAAAATTTTAATACTGATAATAAAAAAGTAACTAAAAATGAATTAAATAAAATACAAGAAGATGAACAAGATAAATTATATGAAGCTGTTTATGGAAAAAAAAAAGTTAAAAATGAAAATACTAATAAAAAATTAACTGATTTTCAATGGGAAAAATTAACTAAAAAAGAAGGAAAAAAAGGTTTAAATGATTATGATTATTATTATGATGATAAACATAGAGCTGGACTTGGAATTAATACTACTATGAGTTTTAGAGCTAATCCTTTTAATAATCATGAAAATTTAGGAAGATTAGATGGAAATTTAAATGAAAATAATATTCAAAATAAAAATGATGAAATTAATAATAATAATGAAAATAAAGAAAAAAAAAATAATTATGAAAATCCTAATTTAGGCAAATTTTATTGATGAATATTTAAGTAAAAAAAGAAATTTAGATTCCAAACAAAATAAAAGTGATAAAAAACATAAATCTCATAAGCATAGTCATCATCATTATCATAAAAAATAAAGAATGAAATAAAATAATTATATTATTTATCTTATAATTGTTTTGTCTCTTTTTCTATAAATATTTAAAAAATTCTTATTTGATTTCAATTAAATAAATATTAAAAATAATAAATAAACTAAAAAATAGGATATTTTCTTATAAAAATAGCCTAATAAAAATTAAATAATAATAATATAAATAACACATATTTTATTTATAACTATTTAAATAATTTGATTTAAATATTTATAGTTTATCATACCCATTTTTTGTTTCATAAGAGAATTCATCTTCCAGTTCATTAGCTCTTATTTTCCTTTTCTTTTTCAAAGAAAATCCTAAATAAATTCCTCCTAAAAATATAAAAACAACCATTATTAAAATTAATAAAGAAATAAAAATTTTAGAAACAAGAGAACTAGAATTTGAAATATAAATACCTATAGACTTATTATTTTGGTTAAACACTAATTTAAATTTTTTAATAAATATTTCCCCTATTATACATTCAGTTCCTATTGGACTAAAAGTTACCAAAAAATAATACTTATTTTCATGTTTAATAAACAAATCATTATAATCTATATTAAAAGTATAATTTATTTCTTTATGAATAAAACCAATTTGAGGAAGACTTTCAATTTTTATAGATTTTTCACAATAGAAAAAATAATTTTGAGAAATTGTTGATTTAAAGCAAATTTTTTTATCAATAAGATTTCCAAAAAATTCTTTTTCAAAAATATTCATTTCTTCCAAACTTAGAGTAATTAATCTATAATTAATATTAATTTTACATTTTTTAGGAATATTTTTAATAACATTAGTTTTACCTATTATAATATTTGAAAATTCAAATCCCCATATTATATTAGAAAAATCTTTCATAGCATTTGCTACTCTATAATTTTTTTTATTAAATTCTTTATTAAATTCATGAGGATGTTGGCCTAAAAAAAATTTTGCATTATTATCATTGAAAAATTGAATACTCCAAATTTTTGAATCAATTAAATTTTTTTTTTTAAGTTGATATAAAAAATTATAATCAATTGAAGTTGAATAGTCTGGAAGAGATAATCCTATTTCTGATGGTAAATAAGATAAATAAAGAGATTTCAATGCAAGAATAAATTTAATTTCCTCTGTTTTTTCTTTATTACTTTGTTTTATTGGTACATAATAATTTTCTTGAGATAATAATCCTTCACTATATTTTCCATTTGAAAATTCTTTTGTCACATTATATATTATTTTATATGTATTTGATTTTGATTCTTTATATAATGAATATTTCATTTTTTCAGAACAAATAAATATTTCAGCACGATTAGAAGTTAAATAAAATTTTATTTCTTGTTCTGGATTTCCTACTTTAATTATTATATAATAATTAATAGTAGTTAAATAATCCATAACTTCTTTTGGTGAAATTGATGGATTTAAAGGTATTTCTTCAATTTTAATTGGAAATTCAATGTATTGAGAGAAAAATATTTGAAGAAAACCAATAAAAAGTAGAAATTCCAATTTAATCATTGTTTTTTCAAATTAATTAGATATTGAAATTATATACTAAAATAATATTTAATTAAATTATTGAATTATTTAATGGATAAAAATTAAAATATGAAAAATATTAAACTTTTTTAAGAATATTTATCATCAATTAAATTATTATAAATATTTTAAAATTCATAACAATTTTGTTTAATTTTTCTTATAATAATTATATTTAAGTTATAATTCAATATATTCTTTAATACTTGAAAGTTTATTTTAATAATTAATAAATTTTTTTTAAAGAATAAGAAAAGATTTTTTACTCTTCAAGAGTAATGAAAAATTTTTGCAAATTAAAAATTTCATATAAACCAAAATAATAAATAAAAATTAACAGGAAAAAAATTAATTATTAAATATTATTTAAGTTTATTAATTTAAGTTAAAAATATTGAATAGAAAAAAAAGCAAAAAATTGAATTTTAATTTCAATGTTAAATATAATAAAAAGGATAAAGTGAAATCAACAAACAATTTATTATCATATATAATGATAATATTATTCAATTAAAACTAGATTATAATTTTTTTAAAATGAATAGTTAGAAAAACAAAAAGAGTGAAAATATAAAAGTGAAAGAAAAAATTTGAAATTAAAAGAAAGAAAAGTAGTTTTTTATTTTTATGATTTTTTATACTTTATAAAGAGAATGTCTAAATGAATGATATTACAATTTACAAATTAAAATAATCTGAAATAAAAAATTCTTTTTTTCAAAAATTATTTCAACCTTTTAACAGAAACAAATCTAAAAACAAAAATAATAAAAAAAAAAACCAAATATCATTTTAATATTACCTGTTTTTCATTTTTGAATAAAAATCTTTTTAAAATATAAAAATTATCTATAAAATTATATAAAGATATTTTGAATTATAATTTTAACTATATTATTATTTTTAATTTTTAATTTATTTAATAATTATCAATTTTTTAATATAAAACGCTTATTTCTAATGTGATTCAATATATATAATTTAAAATAATATGTCGGTCAAATTTCTTTTTCTTATTTTAATATTTATTGATTTCTCATATTCTTTACGTTCAAAAAAAACTAGAAAAATGGGAATACAAACAAAAGCAATATCTCAAACATTTGTAGTAGATTCAATAATTTATGAATCTCAATGTTCTCAACTAAAATCTGGATTTACATTTTCAATAGAATTAACAACAACATCAAAATATTCAGCAACATTCAATAATATATTTCCTTTAATTTCATCAAATTCATCAGAAAGTGATGTAGAAATATCAACAGTATGTTATATAACAATAAATGATGATGAAATATTATGTCAAACACTTGAAGATGTAAGTTCAAATTATTATGGTCCATTTAAAATAAAAGATTTAACAGAAACATATACTTTTGAATGTGAAGATTCATCAGGAGATTCAGCAACATGTGCAATATATTCTTTTGAAGATGAATCTTTAGTAGGTTATTCTTTAATTTCAAGTATATTAATGGAACAAGAAAGTCCTCAATATATTTATTATCAAAATACTGATAAAGGTTCTTTTCAAATTGATTATGAATATTATAATGGTTATGCTCCTGTTGTTTATTTAAATAATAAAGAAGTTGATTGTGATGAAGGTACTAATCAATTAACTTGTTATGTTGATAAAACTGAATTTAGTGTTAGTAGAGGTAATACTGTTGCTTATGATGTTACTATTTTAAATGATTGTGGTATTGTCGAAGATATTGGATTAGAAGTTGATATTATCAATAAAGCTACTACTAATTATTCTTATAATAAAGCTTTTAGATTAAAAATTGATTTTGTTTTTCTATTTGTTTTATTTTTGGTTTTGATATAATTTTTTTTAATTAAGATTAATGGAAAATATTTAGAAATTATGTTTTTTGCTTTTTTAATATAATTATTCTTTTTTTTTTTTTTTTAGTAATTAATAATTGGATTATAATTATTTATATTTTTTAATATTTGAAACTTATTTTAGTTGAATTTTTTTTTACATGAATTAAAATATTAAAAATTTATTTGAATATAATCGTTTTTAATATAAAAAATGAAAGAAAAAGATTTAGATAAAGAAGATTTTGCATTACTTAAAGTAAGTCAAAAAGAACAATTTCCAAAAAAAAGAAGAAATATTTCTTTGAAATCAATATTAAAAGAAATAGGTTTTACAAAAAATCATTTGTTTTCAATAATAGCAATTTTTATAGCTTTTATAGCAAAAGAACCTTGTTATATAAGTTTTAATATTTTTGCACCAATTTTTTATAAAATTTATAAAAAAGATAATAAAAGTTATTTTATACCATTAATAAGTGGAATTTTTTTTATTGGTTATATAATAGGTAATTTATGTGTTGGTAAAATTTGTGAAAAAATAGGAAGAAGAAGAGGTGCTTTAATTGGAATATTTTTTATGTTTGTTTTATCATTAATTTCTGTAATTGATTGTAATCCTTTTTTATTTTTTATTTGTAGATTTTTAATTGGTATTTGTTTTGGAATTTCAGTTCCTCAAATTTTTGTTAATTTTTTTGAAATTATACCTGATGAATGGTATAAATCATATATATTTTTTACTATTTTTATTTTTGAAAGAATAGGAAGTGTATATTTTTTTTTAACATATAATTTTTTAAATGATGGAAATGGATTAGAAAATTGGAGATTTGCTTATTCTTTAGTTTGTTTTCCATTATTAATTACATTATTATTTTTCTATAATTTTTTCAATGATTCAACTAATTTATTAATTCAAAAAGGAGAAATTAATAAATTAATAGATACTCTTAATTCAATGAAAGTATCAAAAAATATGGAAAAATTATCTGAAGATGAAATTGAAGTTTTAAAAAAAGAAAGTCAAAAAATAAATATGGAAAAAGAATCAAATGATTTTTCATATTTTTTACTATTTTCAAAAGAATATTGTCTAAAAACAATTTTATTAACATTAATTGTAGCAATGGCAGATATGAGTATATATACAAATTTATATTCATCTCCAATTTTATTTGAAAAATTAGGAGGAGAATCAAAAAATCAAATAATGGAATTATTAAAAACTCATATTTATCCAATAATAACAATAATTATTTTAATATTTTATTCAAAATATTTTGGAAAATATATAACAATTTTAACAGGTTTTGTTATATGTGCTTTAACTTCTGTTTTTCCAGTATTTTATCCAATTAATTTTACTATTTTGGTAACATCATCTATTTTTATAAATTGTTTTATTATATTTAGTGGTTGTCAAACTAGATTATTAGTTATAGAAGAATATCCTACAAAATTAAGAGATATTGCTTTAGCTACTATTTATGCTATAACTAAAATTATTACTTCTTTAACTCCAACTACTGCTACTTATTTAATGGATAATTATCCTAATGGTGCTTTTATTCAAATTGGATGTTTTTGTATGATTGGAATGATTTCTATTTTATTCTTATCTATGGAGAAAAAAAAATAAGTTTTTCACTTTCATTTTTAAAAAAAATTTTTATTTGAAAAAATTACTTTAAAAAAGAATTAATTTTTGAATAAAATGTTTTAATTTAATTTTTTTATTTTGATATTTAATTTTTGATATCATAGATTATATAATATAAAAAAATATTTAATTCTTTTTTTTTAAATAAATAATAAATAAATAAATAAATTATTTTATTCATTAAGTATTTTTATATTCTTTGTCAAATTATATCAATTTTTACAATAATTCTCAACTAATTATTAATTTGAATTAAATAAAAAAGATTTGATATTAATCTTTTTATTTTCCACTTCATTACTATAATTAAAAAAATTTTTAATCATTTTCTGATTTAAAGTTTCATCATTGTTTAGTTTAAATTGATTGATATCTAAAGAAGAATTATTTATATTATTTATTCTTTCTTCATTTCTTTCATTAAACAATGGAAATATTTTTTTCTCAAAGAAAAAAAATGGTTTATTTTTTGAATTAAATTTGAAATCAAAATAATTTTGGTTCGATGAAAAATTAAAAATGGAAATTTCAGTATTCATTTTTTTATTTTTTAATGAGGGAACTTTTTTTTGTTTTTTATTCTTATTAATTGATTGGAGGGAAATATTTTTATAAATTTTTTTTAAGATAAAATTAAATATATATGAAATAATATAAAAAAAATAATAGAAATTATTTTAAAAAAAATTATTTAAATTCAAATTAAAAAAAATAATGAAAAAATGTTGAAAAAAATTGATGAACAATACGATTTTTTTTTTAATAATTATTAAATTATTATCAATCCTTATATTTTGTTTAAAAAATAATTTTTAATAATTTAGAAAATAAAATGATTTTCTTTTATATGTTATTTTAAATAGTTTTATTTTTAAAAATTAATAAAACATTTCAATCTCATTTAATTTATCCATTTAAAAAAATATATAATTCAAAATTATCATCATTAGGAAATATACTTCAAAATGATTTAGAAATAACTTTAGAAATAGGAACTCCTCCTCAGAAAATAAAATTAAATTTAAGAAGTCAAGCATTTGCTTTTTTTGTTTCTGGTTCAGAAGTAATAAATAATATTCCTAAATTTAATGAAAAAGAATCAGAAACTTTTAAAAAAGAAACATCTTCTATGTTATTTAAAAATTTAGAATATTCAAAAGGATATAAAATATCAGAATCATTAATAATTAATGGAAAAAAATTAATGGAATTACTCTTATTTTAGCTTCTCAAATTATATATATTCAAAGTGGTTCTTTAGGTTTAAAATTAATTAATAATCATGAAATTTCAGATGATTTAAGTTTTATTTATCAATTAAAAAAATCTTGTAATTTTGATAATTATGCTTTTTATCTTAATTATACTGAATCTGATGAAGGAAAACTTATTATTGGAACTTATCCTCATTTTATTGATAATAAATTTAGTGAAAAAAATTTTATTTATAAAAATACTGGAACTCTTAATAATAATATTAATTGGGTTATAGATTTTGATTTTTTTAAATTAAATAATCAAACAATAAATAATGTTACTTCACTTAAAAGTTTAATTAATTTAGAATTTGGTTTAATTGCTGCTCCTTTTTCTATGAAACAAATTTTTTTTGATAATTTTTTAAAAGATAATGATTGTTATCAAATTTTAGTCAATAAATATTACATTTATCATTGTGATTTAAATAATACAAAAATTGAACAAAATAAAAATATTTCTTTTGAAGCAAAAGATTTAAATTATATATTTGAATTTAATTATAATGAACTATTTATTAAAAGTGATTCAACATATATTTTTTCAATTGTATTTCATTCAGAACAAAAGATTACAAATTGGGTTATGGGAGAAATATTTTTAAAAAAATATCAATTAATTTTTGACCTAGACAGAAAAATAATTGGAATTTATCTAAAAAATAATTCTGATAAAAATCTTACTCCGAATAAATTTAATGGATATAAAATAATTATATTTATTTTTGAAATAATATTAATAATATTAATCATATACTTCTGTATTTCAAAAAAAAAAGAAAACATAGAGTGAATGAATTAGAAGATAATTTTTTTTCAATTCCTCAATAATATTATAAGAAAATTAATATTTAAAATTAATTTAAAACTAATAAAAGAAATATTTTTTTGAGTGATATTTAAAATATTATTATTTTTACAAATTTTGAAAAATGAAATTTATACGTTTAATTAAAGAAATAACTATTAATTGATTATTCATTTGATTTTTCTATTTAAATGTCTCTTTTTATCACATTTTATTAAAACTTTGATTATATAAGAGAATATATTATCAAAAGAAATTTTTTTTAATTAAATATAAATGAAAAATAATTCTAATAAAAAGAATGAAACTCCAATAAAACTGCATAAATTGATTGAAGACTGTGAAAAATATTTAATTAATTATAATTCAAATAATAAAGAAAATTCTATTCTTTCTTTTTTTTCAAGTAATATTTTTGTAAAAGAAAAATATCTTGATTTACTTTCAAAATCTTATTATAGTTTATTTCATATAAATTTAGTTTTTATTATTTTTTTTATATTATGTCAAATAATACAAATATGTTTTTCAATTTTAAATTTGGATTCTCAAAATAAATCTAAAAAACGAATTTTAATAACTGAAATTATAACTTTATTTATTATTTTTCTTTCTATGATATTATTATTATCAAAAAAAATTCAAGGAAATAAAACATTTATTTTAATCATTTCTTGGTTAATTTTTTTAACATATGATATAACAATATTAGTAGTTATGTATAATAATCAATTATGTGAAAAAGGATTTTTTATTTCAAAATTTTATTATTATTTTTTTTCATCTCATGTTATAATGATTTTAATGATTTCAGCAAATATGTCTTTACATTTTGGACATTTTTTTATTATTAGTTTCCTTGATGTTTTTCTATTAATAATATTAAATGTAACTAATATTAAAAAAAGATTTTATATGAATGATTGTTCAATTATATTAGCGGCATTTTTTACTATAATACAATCTTATAAATTTGAATTATCAGTTAAAAAAGTTTTTGATTTTTGTGTTGAAAAATATTATTCATTTTTAATTCATGAAGAAACTTTTGAAAATGGAGATATTGGAGTTTGTTTAACTTCTGATGATTTTGAAATTTTAAAAATGAATCAAACTTTAAAACAAAATATGAGAGAATTATATGAATTTGATAAACTAAAGACAAAAAATTATTTATTATATAATTTAATTCTTCTTAAGAATGACCAAAGTTTTGAAATTGATACTAAAAAAATTAATTTATTACAAGCAATAGAAGATACAATAAATAATTATTTAATGAGAGGAAGACAAGAAAGATTAGAATATTTTGTAAATTTAGGACATTTTAAAATAAAACAAAGTTCTAAATTATTTAGTGTTAAATTTAAAAGAATTTTAATTAAAAATTCTGTATATAAAAATCATAAAGAATTATCTAAAAACAATGAATTAGTTTTAAGTGATTTACTTGAGTTAAATGGAAATCAAAAAATGAATTTAAATATATCAAAAGTATATAATAATTCTTTAGATAATTCAGGAAATATATTAACATTACCCTATAATCACGAACAAGAAATTTCTTCAACTCATCTTTATAATTATAAATTTATATTTACTTTAATATCAAATAATAGAAAATTAGATAGAATTAAAGTAGAGCAAATATATCAAAAATTAATATTAACAAAAGTAAGTACTGAATTTAATTCTCCAGTTTTATTAATTCAAGATTTTATGGAAAAATTAATAAAAGAAAAAGAAGATAATGAAGAAAAAACAACAAATACAAATAAAGTACCAATTATAACAATAGAAGAAGTTAAAAGTCCACAAGATTCTCAAATAGAATTAATGCAAAAAAATAGAGAATTATTTGATGATAATAAAACTATAAAAAATATATCTGATGGTGATAGAAGAAGTTTAGCTTCAATAAAATCAAATTCTGAAATGTTTGAATATAATAAAATAGAAACATTTTTATTTGTAAAATATATTTCAGAAACAATAAAATTAAGTGCAATGGATTTAACAGAATATATTAATATTCATAGTAGTTCTGAAGAAAATAATCACGAATTATCTTTAGAAATTTATACTCTTACTGAATTAAGAGAATATATTGAAGGAATAGGAAATGTTTATTTAAATTTAATGAATAAATCTATAAATTTTATGACTACTATGGATAATATTTTTACTAGAAGAAATATTGAAATTGATAAAGATAGATTAAATCAAATTTTATCTAATTTAATAAGTAATTCTATTAAAAATACAGAAAATAATAAAGGTATTATTGTTAATATTGGTAAAATGAAAGAACATGATTTAAAATATTTTGAATTTGGAGCAAATAAAGATATATTTGAAAATAATAATATAAATGGTGAAACAAATATGACAGAAATATCAAATAATTTTAATCTTGAATTAGGTTTAGTAATATCAATAGAAGACTTTGGAAAAGGAATAAGTGATGATAATTTATTAAAAAATATTAATAGTGAAGGAGAAACTTTTTATAGACTTGATACTATACAAACTAAAATAAATAATGCAGAAGGATATATTAAATGTAAAGGTTTAGGAAGTGGGTTAAAAATTTGTAAAAAATTATCTGATGAAATGGGTATTAAATTAAAATGTCATGTTAAACCTAATAATTCTGGAACTATTTTTAAAATTTATGTAAAAACTGAATTATTTTTTAATTGAAAATATAGATTAGATTATAATTAAAAAAGTAATAGATTTTTTAATTTATAAATAAACTTCTTTATAATTTATTTTTTTTTCATAATAATTTTCCCTTAAATTTCGAAACATCATTTTTATTTTAGATTTTTCATAATTATCGTTTAACTAGAATGGATATGTCTCCCAAAAAAAATTCTTATTAAATTTTGAACTTAAATAAATAATTTTATTTTTGTATTGATTACAGTCAATTTCCCTCCTTGAAATAGAAAAATTGGCTGATTATTTGTATAATTTTTTTCAAATTTTTCAGAAATTTTGGGCAATGATAATAATTAAGTTGAAAAAAGAAATATTATAGTTCTATTCTAAAATAATTTATAAAAATATAAATTAAGATTGAAAGAACATAAATGACAATATAAATAAAAAAAATGTTATATTAGTTCATATAATCAAAGATGGGAACTTTTTTTATAAAAATAATTAAGAATTATATGTTTCTTTTTTTTCTGAAAATGAACAATATAAGAAAGAAAAAAAGAAATGGCAAATGAAGAATATTAAAATATATAAAAATAAGGATTCATCAGGTTCATTCTATAATTTAGAAATTGAATTTTATTTTCAAAATAGCTAAGTTATATATATATTTGATGTGAAGAATAAAAATAAAAATTTTTTTTATTCAATAATGTTGGTATTCAAAGTGATATATTTATTCTAATTAATTATTAAAATAAAGTAATAATAATTAAAATTTTTTTAGTAATTGTAATTAAATATTTTTAGAACGTATATAAATATAATTTTATAAATTATAAAAAACAAATGAAAAAAATGAAAATAAAAAGTTAAATAAAAAATTAAATTGTTTCCGATGAAACAATTGATTTTAATGAATTTTAAGAAAATTAAAAATAAAAAAAGAAAAAAACAGAAATAAAATTAAATGAAAATACAGTAAATTTTGATAATTTGGTTAAAATTTCTGATTTCTCAAAAAAAGAAAAAAATATAAATTTGATAATGATGATTTTTAATTTAAATCCTTTAAATTTTCTTCATTGTGAGATTTGAATTTTAATTTATATATTGGTTTAGAAAAAGAGCAATTATGTTTTTCAAATCAAATTAGAATTTCTTTCATTAGTTCCAAAAGACAATGAAATAAAAAATTGGAAAGTATACTAATTCAAATTGGATAAACTTTATTTATTTATTTTTAATTTGAAAAAAAATAATTTTTTTTTTTCATGAAAATTTGATGTATTTTATATTTAAAGTATTTAAATATATTATTTTTTAAGAATTATTTTTTTATTTTTCTGTAAAAATATGATTTTTAATTTTATAAATTAAAATAATTTATTTTAAATATTATGGGATTGGGCAAATCCCCAAAATAATAATTAATAAAAAAATAATAAAAAAAAATGGAAATTTATTTTTAGAAATTTTAATCATCAAAAAAATTTCCAAATCTTTCAATAAACCATTTTTTATCTTTTAAGACTTTTATTGTTGTTCTATGCCATTCAAAAGAAGAATTGTCACGACTTGAATGATTAAAAAAATGTTTAATATAAACACAACAATCTTCCATATGATTAACATTAAAAAACTCTTCTTTGAATTCATAGTTAAAAAGTTTAAACCAATTTTTAAAAGTATCGTTTTGAAGTTTATGATTTCCCAAATCATAAATATTAAAATTTTGATTAACTTTTTGTTTATTAACAATTACAGATTGAAAAATTGATATACTTCCTTTTCCTTTATAATCTGGATAAAATTTATAACTATCCTTATAATCATCATTAATCATTGTAATTAATCTATCATATCCATTATAATAAAAAGAAATATTATCATTACATTTACTTTGAATTTCTTCAACAGCATTATTATAAATCAAATCATCATGATCTATTCTTGTTGTGATTAAAAATTTTGCATCTTTTGTATTTTTGTCAATATAAGATTGTATTTCTTTAAATCTTAAAACAGTAAATTTTAAATTTGTTTTTATTGTATTTAATTTTTTAATTGATTTGTGATTCATGTCAATTTCATTATGTATCATTAAAATAATTTCGAAATTTTTATTTGATTGATTTTCTAATGATTTTAAAGTATATTTTTTAAAGACTTCAATACCTTTGTCTAATATTTTTTCATCAAATAATAATTCTTTGCCCATCATATTTAGACAATAAAATCGAATTATGACATAATGTTTAATAATTTCATTTTTTTCTTTTTCAATATTATCATATTCTTCTTGTTCAAATTTAATTTTATGAAGATAATAAAAAATTTCTAAATTTTTATTCAAGAACGGACATTTTTTTTTAACATTATCATTATAGAAACAAATATTCTTTTCTTCATTTTCTTTTTCTTTTTTTTTTTGGAAACAATAAGATGATGAAATTAAAATAAAATATATGAAAAGATAAAATTTAAAATCTGCCATTACAAGAGATTTGAAAAAATATATAATAATGACATTAATAAGTATATTATATATAAATAAATATAAGATATTAATAAGGTATTCTTTAATTAATAAACGAACAAATTATGAATTAATTAGTTTATTGTAAAAAATAAATAAAAAAATTAATATTAAATTTATTTTATATTATTTATACTAAATGAATATATGAGTCTGTCAATATTAGATTATTCAAGATTCTTAGTCTGAATTTCTTTTTTTACCAATTCATTGTTTTTTTTCAATATTATTTTTTTATTCACTATACAATTTTTCAAGAGAGATGTTTCAATTATAAATATTAGAAAAATGTAATTATAATAGTATTCCTTTTCTTTTGCAGATTAATAATAATATTCTAAACAATGATTAAATTATGCATTTCCAACAACAATAGAATTAGATAACATTATATAAAAGTATGTAAAAAAATAATATATATTTGGATTTCAAAGAAGAAAGGAATTTTAATTTGTTTAGAAAAAAATGTAAAATAAATCAATAATGATTTATGAATGAAATCAAAAACTGAAAAAATATGTATTATTTGAGTAGTAAGTTTATATTGAAAAATTACTTAAAAAGAAGAGGAATGTGATATTTTTTTCTGATGATTCATCTATCATGTAAGAAGAGATATTCTGAGGAATATTATGAATTATCATTCTCATGAAATTTAAAGAAGAATAATATGTAACATATAACTTATATTATTAACATTATTAATATTAAAAATTAGATAAAATTAAACAAATTAAAGAAAGGCAATTATTTAAAATAGATAAATTATGAAAATTACTATAAAGCTTTGAATCATAACTTTTTTTTAGATTTCTAGAAATAATTTACTTTTTATTAATTTAGTTTTTTTATAATTCAATTGTAGATAAATAAAAAAGTTAATTTAATAGAAGATAATAAAGAATTCTAATTATTTAGGGAAGATTTGAATAGAGACTAATGAATAATAATATAAATTATTAATGGTTTTCTTTGAAAAAGAATCAGAATAATCTAATTAAAAAAGAAAAAAAAGTAAACAATAAAATTAGAAATAGTTATTTGGAATTATATCAATAAGTTATTTCTAAATAAATTCTAATAAGATAAATTTAAAGATTTTCATTTTCAAAAATTTTGGGGTAAGTGCATTAATAAAAGTATAATTACATAATTTATAATAAGTTAGAATAATCATAATTTATGTTTTATATAACTTTTTTTTTTATCATTTCAAAGAATTAAAATAAAATTTAATGATTATTTGATAAATATAAAAATATATTTTTTCATCAGGCCGAAATATTATTTGGAGAATTAGAATCATCAATTGTAAATGGGATAGTCAAAAATGGTGATATTTTTTTTCTTTTTGAAATATTCAATAACTAAACAAAAGGAATCTTAAATAGTATAATAAATAAAATAAATATTTTTTTTAATTTAGTTGAATTTCTTATACTTTATTAGATACAAATGAAAATAGTTTATATAATATATTTTCAGTAATTTCATATTTTTATATTTTTTTATAAAAATATATTGATGATTTATTTGAAAAATTTAAAGTTTTAATTTTATCGTTTTTTATATATACATTATAAATTGGTCTATCTTTTAATTGAAGGCTTTGTTTAAAAGAATATTTTTGAACTTTAAATTGACTTAAAGATTTTCTTTTTATACTATTATGTAACATTAATATATATTTTAAATTAATTGATTGATAATTTGATGATATATTTGATTTATTTTGTATTGAATAATTTATATTTTTAAATAAACTTGGTAATTTTTCTTTTGATTTAAGTATTTTATTATATACTAAAGGAGAAATTTTATAAATTTTATCCATATTCTTATATTCATTTTTATCTTTTAAATTATCAATGTTATTTCTTGTAGATAAATAATTTGAATTTGAATTTCTAATTTGCATTTCCTCTTTTAAATTTTTAATAAAATCTTTATTTACATCTAAAATTTTATTTTCTACAATATTTTTCTCCAATGATTTTTGAAATGGTATTTTTTTTAATAAAAATTCTTTATAATTATCATATTTAGATAAAGAATTGTATTTACTTATAATATTATTTCTAACAGTATTAGATGTATTAAAATTTGCGAATTGACTGTTTTTCTTTAAATTAGAAAAAGAAGCACTTCTATTATTCATAAATTTATAATCGTTATTTAATTTAGATTTTTTATTGCCTAAAGAATAATAAGAAGAAATTTGTTGATTTTTTTCTGAAAAATCATTATTATCTTTTAAACTATTTGTAGAAGTACTTTTATCAACTTTAGGATAATTTATATTATTATCCATAAAATTTTTTAAAACAATTTTTAATAATTTTAATTAAAAAAAAAAAAGAAATAGATAAAAAATTAATTAAATGAATATAGAATTAAAAAGAAAAATTTAATAAAATTATCTAATATGAAAATATAAGAAATTCATATTCAAAATTAGTTAACAATTGAATAAACAAGACAAAAATGAAAATTATTTAATTCTTTTATTTAATTAAATTTTTTTAGTTATTTAATTATTTTTTTATAATTCTGAATAAAAAACAAATCTTTAATGTTATATATATTCCCTAATCCAAAATACAATAATTTAAAACTATAAATTTTTTTATATACAATCAATATACTTAAAAAAGATTTATTTATTTTAACTACTATTAATTCTATTATCAACATTTTCACTGACATTTAATAAATTTAAATCTTCAGTATTTATTTTCTGAATTAAACTTTTTTTAAATTGAATTAATAATTCAGATATTTGATTTAAATAATGCAATTCTAAATAATTTTCATTTAATATTTCTTCTTGATTAGGAAAAGAATTACTACTACTATGAAAATGTCTTAAATTAATTGGATTAGGAAGTTGTTTATTATCTTTATTCTTATTAATATTAAACTTTTGACTTTTAGAATTTCCATTTTCATCAATTAATTTATTAGAACTATTTCTATTATTTATTAGATTTAAAGCATGAAAATGATTAGTTTTTATATTTTTTTTACTTGAATTATTATAAGAAATTTTACTTTTAACTGCTTTTATTATTTTTAATTTAGATGTTTTTTTTGGAGTTTTTCCTAATAAATTTAATTCTCTTCTACTTATTGTTGCATTAGCAATTGTAGCATTATTTCCAGAAGAAACATTTTGATTTGAATCTGAAAAAGTCCTTTTATAACCTTTTAAAGAATTTATTCCATTTTGATTTCCTATTGAATTTTCATATATATCTTTATAATATTTTAATTCTTTTTTTAATTTCTCATTTTCTTCTCTTATTTTATTCTCTAAAAAGATTGATTTTGCTAATTTTTTCTCTAATTTTTTCACTGAATTTCTTAATGTTTGAATTATATTTTCTTTCATTTCAAAATCATCTTTATATTTTGATAAAATTAACATTTTTTTTTGAATAAAATTAGTATCTTTTCCATCTTTAATTAATAAATTTAATCTTTCAATTTCTTTAATATATAAATTAATTTGTTTAAATAAAATTAAAAATAACTGATTTTGATGTTTATAAAGATCTATTCCATTAGAATTTAAAATTCTTTCAGTTTCTAAATAAAATCTTAAATTTAACTGATCAATATTATGTTTAAAACTTGAACTATTATCAGTATAAAATAAATTTAAATCATTATAATTTATAATATCAATTATATTACAAATTGCATTTTGAGTTTCTATGTTTGTTTGTGAAAGACTATTTTTTAAAGTATGAATATTTTCTTTTCTATTATTCCCATTTGATGAGAAATGTTCAATTTTATATTTTGGTTGACTGAAAGAACTCATTTTTAATTTAATTTAAAAAACTTATTTTTAATTATTTATAAAAAATTTTTACTTTTTATTTTTACTTTTTATTTTTTTTTTTGGATTTTTAGGTTTTAATTCTTTTTTTTTATTATAATTTATTTTTTCTATAACAACTTTTTTCTTTTGTTGTTTTTCTTTATTATTATTATTGTTATTATCTATTACATTTTCAATACTATTAACTACTGGAATATCATCAAAAATATCTTTTTCTTCATTTTTTTTGTTATTATTATTTTCATTTTCTTCTTCTTTCATAGAAATTAATTTTATACTTTCATATAAATCATTATTTAACATCTCATCTTCATTTTGATTTTTTTTTTCAGGTAAAATATTATTAATATTAGCAATTCTCATAGGAAGAAGAATAGTAGACATAATATCAACTTTTTCTCCTTTATTTATAATTTTTTTATTTTTAATTTTTTCAACAATAATTTTATCTTGAATTAATTGAGAACAACTTAATCTTTTACTAGGATTAACAACAATCATTTTATTAATAATATTAATTAAATTATCACTATAATAAAGATTAGAAATTTGTTTATATTGTCCCTTTAAAATATTTTGAGATAATTTAATAAAAGAAGTTCCTCTAAAAGGAGGAGTTAAACAACATATTTCATATATAGTACAACCAACACTCCAAATATCAACTTTATTATCATAAGGTTTTTCTAACCAAATTTCTGGTGATGAATAATAAGGAGTTCCTATTTTTGTTACTGCTAATTTACTTCCTTTTAGAAATTTTGATACATTTAAATCTCCTATTTTAACAATTCCAAGTTTTGTTAAAAATATATTTCCTGGTTTTATATCTCTATGTATTATATTATTATCATGTAAATATTTTAATCCATTTAATATTTGAATTAATATCATCCATATTGTTGATTCATCAAATCTTAATTTTTGTTTTATCATTTCTTTTATTTTTGAATTTAAATCTCCATCATCTGCATATTCCATTATTATATTTAATGATTGAGTTTCATCATCATAAAATGCTTCTTCATATCCTATTATATTCATATGATTTAAAGAATATAATAATCTTATTTCATTTAAAGTGTCTTTTATTTCTTTTTTATCTAATTTTGCTATTTGTATCTTTTTCATTGCATAATTCTTTTTATTTGATTTTCTTGTTACTAAATAAGTTTGTCCAAATGAACCTAAACCTAATTGTTTTCCTATTTTATAATCAGATAAAGACATTTTATTAATATTTATTGAATTTCAGATTAAATAATTTTATAATTTATATATTATAATTTTTTATCATTAAATTAGGTTTTAACTTATTTTCATAGAAATATCTATTTAAATAATATTTTAATCAATAATAATTTTTGTTTTTGAATGAATAAAGAATTGAAATTTTTTTTTTATTTTAAAATAGTTTTCTAAAATATTTCCATATTTTCTTTTTAACCTAATGATTTTCTTTTATTATTTTCAGTTCATTTTTTTTAACTAATAATAATTTAATTAATTAAATTTAATCTTTATTAAATATGATTTTCATAAAATCTTTTTTCAAAGAAGAAAATAATTGATTTTTAAAAATCTATTATTATTTACTGAATTTAAAAGAAAATACATATTTTGTAAAAACCTTGAATAACATAATAATTAATTAAAAATTATTATATTCATTTTAATATTTAAGATAAAATGCAAACAAGAATAAAAGGTTATCTATTTTTATCAATAACACTTTTCTTATATGTTTATTATACTTTATGGATTTATATAAAAGTAATATAAAATAATAATATATTTTTAGCCTTTTATTCCTGAAAATACTTTTTTATCTAAATTATTTTTAGATAAATATTGGGCTGTTGCTTTACCTTGTTTTGGAGCTACATTTTTATATACATTATGTATGATCTTTCTTGGTATTACATTTGCTTTTTCTTATAAAAAAATTCCTATTAATGAAAAAGAAGATAATAATAAAAAAATTAAATAAAAAATATAACGTTTTAAAATTTCAAAAAGAAATGAAACAAATTTATTTTAATATATAATTTAAAAATGTTTTTTGAGCTTTTATTATTTTTTTTCAATATTAATTAAAATTTAAAAATATTAATTTATCTAATATAAAAAGTATTAGTTACAATAAAATTAGTTTTAAAAAAAATAAAAATAGATAAAAAACATAATTCATAAATAGTCAAATAAATAAAAATAATCCAAAACAATTTCATTTTTAATTTTTTTTAATTTTTTTTATATATTTGAATTTATTCTTTTTTTTGAAATTATTAATAAAAATATTTAGTAACTTCTTTTAATAATTCTTTTGAAGTTGATAAAATAAAAATGAAAAAAGAACTTTTATTTAAATTATTAATTTTATTATTTTAAATAATTAATTTTTTGATTTCATTATTTTAATTAAATTTTGTTGATTAGGAATTTTATAAAGGGATTTCTCTATTTTTCCATCACTTGAATTATTATTTAAAAAATAATCTTCTGAAGAAATCCATCCTCTTGGATTTTCTTTAAAATGATATTTATTATCTGTATTTTCTTTTTGTATTTTTTGTTTATTATATATTGCATTTAAAACTGGATCTTTATATTTCTTTTTTGGAAGAAATGTATTTTTTGAATGATAAAATTTCAATGACTGATTATTATATGGATTAAAATTTTTTTTTTTTTCATTTTCCTCATTTATTTCTTTTAAAGAATTCTCTATTTGAATTAAATACTCTTCTGAAACATTTCCATTTGTTATTTTTTCAACAAAATCATTTCCCATTTTTTTTTTTATTTTATTTAAAGTATTTTCATCTTTGAAACTTTCTTGAATAATATTTTGAATTCTATCAATTTTATTTTTCATTATTAATTTATTGTTTTTGGGTTCTTCTTCAATTTTATTAATTGGTTTTCTATTATTATTATTATCATCTTTAATCAAATTATTTTTATTTTCTTGTTTAAATTCAATATTATATTGATTATCTTTATTATTTTGTTTATTTTTATTATATTGATTATTTAAATAATTTTTTTTATAAGCTTCATTTTTATCTTTTGAATAATCTATTGTATTAATTTTTAAATTATTATTTTGACTCATATTTAAATCTAATATATTTTCTTTTTCTTTAATAGTTTGATTATTAAAGTTTTTAAATGAATCAATATAATTTGAATTTTGATTAGTATTATATTTTTGACTTGGATATGTTTTTATAATTTCTAGTTTTGGTTCTGGTTCATCAATATTAAAATTATATCCTTTATATTTATTTTCCATTTCTTTTGGAACAGACAAAGAACTTTGTTTTTTAGTATTATTTAATTCATTTTTATTTTCTAAATTTTCTTCTTTAAAATTTGAATCAAATAGTTTTGGAATTATATTATTATTTTTATTATTTTTATCATTTTCTATATAATCATTTGGTTTAATATTATTTTTTTTTTGATTTAAATCAATACTACTATTATTTTTTACTAAAGATGAATTTTTTGGATATTTTTCCAGATAATTTTTATAGTTAATATTATTATCATTATTTAAAATATTATTTGTTTGAATGAAATATTTTCTTAAATTCGATTTATTATTAATAGGATAATTACTTTCTCTATTTGAATAATTACTATTTTCAAATTTATAATTTGAATTATTTGAATTTGGATTACTAATATTATTATATAATTGATTTGTATATAAATTTAAAATATTTGAAGTTTTATCAACCATATTATTTTTAATATTTTCATAAAAAGACTTTTTTCCATAATCAAAAGATAAATTATTTCTATGAAAATTTCTTAAAGATTTTGGATTACAATTGTAATCATAAGTTAAATTTACTTTATTATTACTATAAACATTATTATCATAATTTGTACTTGTAGTGCTTTTTGAATTATAATTACTAATGTCTAAAGGAGATAATTGTTTATTATAAATATTTATATTATTTTTTTTTCCTTTACAACAAGGACAGTCATAATTACATAAACATGATTTATTGTTTAAATTTGATAATTCTTGAATTAAACTTTCTTTTTCAATAATAATAGAATTTAAATCCTGTATTTTATGATTTGAATTTAAAAGACTTGTTTCAAGACAAAAATTTTGATTTTGTAAATATTTAATTTGATTTTCTAAATCACAATTTGTTTTAATTGAATTATTATATGATGATAATAAATATTTAAGAAAATTATTAATTTTCTGAATATTAAAACATAAATCAAAAAAAAATTGCATAATATTATTATTTTGATTATTTAAATTTAACTCTTGTTTCATTTGTTCAGTTTTAAGCAAAATATTATCAGAAATACTAATTAACTCATTTAAACAATTAATTGAATTTCCATTAATCATTTTATTGAAAAATCATAAATAAATATAAAAAATAATGTCAAATGATAATCCAAATAATTATCCAAATTCATCAGAATTAAGAGAAGATTTATTAAAAGCAATTGGAAATCCTTTTCCACAAAAAAGTTTATCAAATTCTTTATTATATTTTCATTCAATTGAAATTAGTCAAAATGGATTTGAAAGATTTATTACAATAGATATTTTAAGAGGAATTGCAGTTTTTTTATCAATTTTTGGTATTAGTCAAGAAATTTTTAAAGAAAAAGATATTGTTTCTTTTTTTATTTTCAGTAAATGGGAAGGATATAAATTTATTGATTATATTCCTAATTTATTTATTTTTGTTAATGGATGTTGTATTTATTTTTCAATTAGTCAAAATAAAAAGAAAAATAGTAAATCTCAATTAATAATAAAAGCATTAAAAAAATTTTTTATTTTATTTTCAATTGGATTTATTTTCAATTATTTAAATAATTTCAATGATGATATAAATTTATTTACTTTTAATTCTCTTTTATATTTAAAAGTAACATCTTATTATTCAAAACTTGCAATAATATATTTAATAATATCATTTTTTTTTATTTTTGGTATGCTTTCAATTTCTATATTTATTTCAATAGCTTTTTTTACCTATATTTTTTTTATTCATTTTTATGATGTAAATTTTTGTGGAAATAATAATTTAACTCCAATTTGTAATTGCGCTTCTCTTTTTGATAAATTTATTTTAAGTTATAATCATATGATTAGACCTTGTGATCCAAATGGTTTTTTTGCTATTTTAAATACAATATATATTTCTTATATGGGAGTTAGTTTAATGTATTTAGTCAGAGGTGAAAATAATAAAAAAAAAAAGTATGGAAAAATATTATTTTTAACTTTTTTAATGTCTTTATTTAATTTTTTATTTTTTATTATTTTTGCTTTTGTATTTCATATACCAAATATTTATAATATTCAAACAACTCCTTTTATTTTTCTTTCTTCTGGAATATATATAATATTATTTTGTATATTATATTTTATCCAAATAAAAAAAATAGAATTTATAAATTCACTATTAAAAATCTTTGAATGTTTAGGTGTGAATTCCTTTGTATTAATGATATTATGTCAAATATTAAATTTTATTATGTATCAAACAAAAATTGGAAATAAATTAGATAAAATATTTTCATATGAAGAAGATCCAAAAGCAGGTTCATTAATATATGCTATTTGTTATTTATTAATTATAGGATTAGTAGCATTAATATTTTATATAAAAAAATTATATTTTAAAATATAAAAACTACAAAAGAATCTTATATTATATTTAAAAAAATGAAAAATGCTGAAGAAATAAAATTAGAAGATTTTAAAAGTCATATAGAAACATATAATAAAGATCCCAAAAATACAATTTTACGTCATGCATTATCAAAAACAGCAATTGAAGATATAGCATTTTCAAATGATCATAATTCAAAATCATATTTTGCATTTTCTCATACAATTAAAACACTTCCAGTAACAAATCAAAAAAAATCAGGAAGATGTTGGATTTTCGCAGCATTAAATGTACTTAGAGAAATAATTGCAAAAAAATTAAATTTAAAAGAATTTGAATTATCTCAAAGTTATATTTCATTATTTGATAAAATTGAAAAAATAAATTATGAATTAGAAGCAATAATAGATTTAATAGATAAAGATTATGATGATAGAACTTTAAGTTATATATTACATAATACAATAAGTGATGGTGGTCAATGGGATATGTTTGTAAGTATAGTTAAAAAATATGGTATTGTTCCTAAAAATGTTTATGATGAAAGTTTCACAAGTTCAGATACTGCAAAAATGACAAAATTAATTAATGTAAATTTAAGAAAATTTGCTTCATTTGCTCATGAAATATATGAAAAAGAAAAAAGTTTAGATAAAATTAGAGAAGAAAAAAATAAATTAATGAAAAAAATATATGATTTAATGTTAAATTTATTTGGAGTTCCTCCTGAAAAATTTGATTTTGAATATTTAGATAAAGATGACAATTATCATATAGAAAAAGATTATACTCCAAAATCCTTTTTTGATAAATATATAGGAAATGAAATAGATGAATATATATCATTAATTCATGCTCCAACAAAGAGTAAAAAATATATGACATCATATACAATAGAATATTTAGGAAATGTAGTAGGAGGAAAATTAGTAAAACATTTAAATTTACCAATAGAAAGAATAATAGAATTAATATTATCTCAATTAAAAGATAATGAAATAGTTTGGTTTGGGTCTGATGTTGCATTTTATGGAAATAGAAAACAAGGACATTGGGATGATAAAAATTATGATTTTGAAACTCCTTTTGGATTAACTTTTGATTTTGATAAAGGAGAAAGTTTAGATTATGGAATTTCTGCTATGAATCATGCAATGTGTATTACAGGTGTTGATTTAAAAGATAATATTCCTCTTAAATGGAAAATTGAAAATTCTTGGGGAAGTGAAAATGGTTATAAAGGTTATTATTTTATGAGTGATACTTGGTTTAAAAAATATACTTATCAAGCTGTTGTTAAAAGAAAATATTTAAATGATGAAGAAAAAAATGCTTATGATAAAGAACCTGTTATTTTAAAACCTTGGGATCCTATGGGTTCACTTGCTTATTAAAATTTAATTTTTATTTTTTAATTTTATTTTTAAAGCATTTTGAGATTTTTATTATTTATTTTTAAAAAAAATTTATTGATTTTTTTTATTTAAATTTTTATTTTTTATAACTTACATTTTTTTTCTATTTTAATTATATATAAAAAAATGGAAGAGAGTGATGAAGAATTTGAACAACAAAAAAAAAATCAAATTAAAGATGATGGTACTTTAGCTTTAGGAATTGATTTTGGAACTCGAAGAATTTCTTCAGCAATATGGAATAAAAATAAAAAGGGACCTCAATTAATAAATGATCCAAAAACAAATGAATATTATATTCCTGCAGTTCTTTATTTTGGAAATCAACAACAATATAGAGAAAAACAAGAAGAACAAAAATATGAACCAAAAGCAAAAAATTTTAATGAAGATCAAAACGATTATGAAAATAATAATTATGGTGTCGATAATGTCAATAATGATGATGAAATTGGTAATTTAGAGAGAAAAAAAAAAGAAGATTTTGAAAAAGTAGAAGAAAACAAAAATGAAAATGAAAATGAAGATAATACAGAAAAAGTAGAAGAAAACAAAAATGAAAATGAAAATGAAGATAAAATAGAAAAAATAGAAGAAAACAAAAATGAAAATGAAAATGAAAATGAAGATAATACAGAAAAAATAGAAGAAAACAAAAATGAAAATGAAGATAATACAGAAAAAATAGAAGAAAACAAAAAAGAAATTGAAAATGAAGATAAAATAGAAAAAATAGAAGAAAGCAAAAAAGAAATTGAAAATGAAGATAAAATAGAAAAAGTAGAAGAAAAATTAAATGAATTAGAAGATATAAAAAATGAAAAAGATACAGATAAAAAAATAGAAAAAGGAATAGAATTTATAAGAGGAAAAAAAGATGAAAAAGAAGAAGAAAATAAAGAAGATAAAGGAGAAAATTCAAATAATTTAGTTCCAGATTTTCTTGAAGAATTAAAAAAATATCCAGAAGAAGATCATGAAAATATAGTATATTATATAAAGCAAATATTAGGGCAAAAATTTTCATCTCCTCATTTAAGAAATATAACATCAAATTTAACATTTAAAATAGAAGAAAAAGATGATAGACCAATGATGACAATAAAAGGAAAAAAAATATCATTTGAAGAATTAGCATCATTTTTATTTAAAAAATGTATAGATGACGCAGGAAATTTTTATAAAAATAAAATAGGAAATGTAGTAATTTCAATTCCACATTCATTTAATAATTCTCAAAGACAATCTATAAAAGATTCTGTTAGAATTGCAGGATGTGAAAATGTTCATATAATAAATGATACTACTGCAGCTTTAATATATTATGCTTTTAAATATCATATTCAAAAAACAGAAAATTTTTTAATTTGTGATATGGGAGAAAATAAATTAGATTGTTCTGTTATTTCTATTAATAAAAATAATGTTATTAAAGTACTTTCTACAGGAGGAGATAATAGATTTGGAGGAGAAAAATTTAATCATCCTATTATTAAATATGTTTATGATAATTTTATTGCTGAAGGAGGAAATAATTTTATTAAAAATCATAAAGCTAAATTTAATTTTTTCACTGCTATTGAAATGGCAAAAAGAAATTTAACATTTGTAAAAGAAACAGAAATAAATTTACCTAAAATAGATGGTGAAAATGATTTAATATTTACATTAACAAGAGATGAATTTGATAAATTAAATGAAAAGAATTTTAATTATGTATTAGAATGTATAAACAATGTATTAATAGAGTCAAAAATTGATAGAAAGAATTTAAACAATGTAATATTATTAGGAGGAAGTTTAAGAATACCAAAATTAGTAAATTTATTAGAAGAAAAATTTGAAGATACAAATTTTATAACAGATTTTTATGATGCAATTGCAAAGGGAAGTGCAATTTATTCAGCACATTTAAGTAATAAATTAAATGCAGAAAGATTTAAAAATTTTAAAGTATTTGATATAACTCAATTATCATTAGGAGTAAGAACAGAAGGAGATTTAATAAGTACAATATTACCTCGTGGTTCAAAAATTCCTGTAAAAGCAATAAAAAGTTTTTTAACAACTCAAGATAATCAAAAAAAAATAAAAATAGAAATATTTGAAGGAGAAAGGAGATTTTCCCGTGATAATGATTTATTATGTAGATTAATATTAAAAGGAATTCCGGAAGCTTCAAGAGGAGCAATATGTATAGAAGTAACTTTTGAAATAAATGAAGATGGAATTTTAACAGTAAAAGCAATAGAACCAGAATCAAAAATAGAAGCAGAAATAAGTGCATCTGCAAATGGAAATATGGAAGAAGAAGAAATAAAAGAAATTATTAAAAAAGCTAAATTAGCAAAATTAGATGATGAAAAAAATGAAGAAAGAGTTAAAGCTCAATTAAAATTAAATGAAGAAATACAATTTTATACTTCTCTTTATTGTGATGATGAATCACTTTGGCCTATTATTGAAGAATATAGAAATTGGTTAATGCATGCTGGAACTGTTCCTAAAGAAGAATTCGAAAAAAAAAGAAATGAATTAATTAGAAAAATGCCAAAAGAAGATGGTACTTTTTATCAAGAAAAAGAAGAAGAAGAAAAGAAAGAAGAAGAAAAAAAAGAAGAAGAAAAAAAAGAAGAAGAAAAAAAAGAAGAAGAAAAAGATAATAATGAAGTTGTTGCTGCTGCTGCTTAATAATAATAATTTTTTATTAAAAAATTTACTATTTTTTATAGGTTTTTAGAGGTTTTTTTACTTTTTTGAGGTTTTTATTATGGTTTTTTAAATAATTTTATTATCTTTTACTTTTTTTTTTTTGGATATTGGTTATTTAAAAAAATAAATAAGAAAAAAATAAAAATTTCTTTTTTTTTATTTAAAAAAAAAGCAATTAAAAAAAACAATAAAAAAAACAATATAAAAAATTCTTTAAAAAAAAAACTATAAAAAAAAATAAAAAAAAAAGATTTTTCCATAAATTAAATAAAAAAAAAGTTAAAAAAAAAATTCATTTTTTTAACCTTCTCTAACTTCTCTCCAAAAATGAATAAAATCTTGATAATTACAAATACCATCATTATCTAAATCACAGACTTTAAAAAGAAGATCAACTTTTCCGCTTTCAAATTGATCTTCAGGAACACCTAAATCTTGTAAAATCATTCTAAATTCAAAATTAGTAATTTTTCCATCATGATCTTTATCAAAAAATTTAAAAGCTCTTAAAACTGCTTCTTCATCAGTTTCTTCAACAACAGTTGTTTGTTTTTCCATTAAAGTTACAAATTCTTCAAAATCAATTTCTCCATCTCCATCAGCATCAATATCTTTTATCATTAATTTTATTTCATCTTTTGTCATTGGATTACCAAAATTTTTCATTATTTTTGCTATTTCTCCTATGTCAATTGAACCTGAATGATCTTTATCAAACATGTCAAATGCTTCTCTATATTCTGCTATTTTTTCTTCAGGAATGTCTAATTTTCTTTTTATTGTTGTTACTTCACGACGATGACGGGTACTCATTTTTTTATATATTTTTTTTTTTTATTTTTTTGTTTTTTTTTTGGTTTTTGTTTTTTTTTTAATTTTTATTTTTTAATTTTTTTTTTGAATTAGATTTTTTTCTTTATAAATTTTAATAAATATGTATATTGTTTTTATTTTGAATTTGAGTTTTTTTTTAGGTTGAGGAGTTTTAGTATTTTTAGATGAATTAGTTCATATATCCGAATTTAATAAAGAGAATAAAAAGTATCATCCTATTGAAAGTTTTAGTAAATTGTCACTTTTTATTTTATATCTTCTTGAAAAAAAAAATTCAATATATCAAACTAGGATATCAATTAATATTTATAATAAACAATTGAAATTTAAAAGTCTCTTTTTGATTCTCATATCTATTATATTTAATCTATTATCTTTATATTGTAAAACACAATTAAAAGAAGAAATCCTATTAAAAGAATATATATATTATTATTATCTGTTTGTATATAATCAATTTAAAAATAAATACAAAATTTTTTTAAATCGTGCTATTTCTTTGAAATATTATTATTTTGTTACATTTCAATAAGAAAAATTGTTTCAAGGCAATTCAAGATAAATTTAGGCATTAAATATATATTTGAAATTATATAAAACTTTTGTTATTCATTAAACATTACTTTAATTAAAGATATTAATGAAATTTATTTTATCATTATATATTTATTTGGTTATATTAATGGTTTTTTTCGAAATTTTATATTATATATACCTCATATTCTGTAATGACAGATTTAATAAAAATTTTTCTATGGATTATAAAGGAAATTTAGGTATAATCCTATTAATGTTTATATTATATTTTCTTTTAAATTATTTATTTTTTTATATTTTAAATAAATTTTACTCTATTCATACGATATTATCTAAAATTATCCAAATGATATTTATATTTATTTCTTGGTTTTCCTTTGGTTCAAATATGGATTTAATTATTAAGGAATAACTTTGATTTTCTCAATTATATCATTCATAATTTAAAAAAAAGAACAGAGAACAAATAAAGATGCTTTAACTTTTGCAAATATTTTTTGTAATGATTTAAGTAGGACTATAACTAATGAAATAAATCAAAATAGTTTTGTGCAGTAATTTTTTTCAATTTTTTTCTTTTATTCATTTTAACTTAAAGTTATTTTTTAATTATAAAGTTAATCTTTAAATGTATAAGAAAAACAAATTTAAAAATATAATTTTCTGAAATGATTAATTTAAAAAAGAATAAAAATGTCAGAATCAAAAACTCAAATAAACAATTCAATAATATTAACGTTATATGAAACTCAAATATGTCAAAAAAATAAAAGTTACCTTCCATATTCTTTAATAATGAATTATAATAATAATATAACTCAAGAAACAAATATAATAAAAAATTTTAAATATACTTTTAATAGTACTAAATTTATTTTTAATACATCAAAATCTTCATTAAGAAATATTCATCAAATATCAATTTCAGCATATACAAAAACAATGTTTATAATAAAAAATACTTTCGGAAAAGTAACAATAAGATTTAACTTAGCAAAAATTGAGAAAAAAAAAACTCAATGGTATTTTTTAAAAGATAATAATGATGAAATAGTTATGAAAATTCTTTTATCAATATCAAAGGATTGTCCTTTACATCAATATAACTCAATGACTTCTTTAGAAAGAATGACTAATAATATTTTAAATTCAAGTCAAAGTTTTAATAATTTATCTCAAAATATTAATTTTTTTAATTCTAAATTATTTATGAATAGATCTATGGCTAATTTAAATTCTTTTTCAATTATTAGACATTTAAGATTAAATTCAAATCAGTTAATTTCAATTTTAGAAAATGAAAATGATAATAATGGAACAATGTGTGATAATAGTATTATTTCTAATTCTACTATTGGAAATTCTAATAATACTATTTTTTATCCTAATAGTAATTTATTAGAAATGTTAGATGAAAAATATAATGTTAATATTGATTTAATAAAAAATAAAATATTAAAAAAACAAGAAAATATTCATGAAATGGAAAAAAAAGTTGAAGAAAATGAATATTATATTTCAACTCATGAAAGAACTTTAAAAAGAAGGAAAAATATTTTAGAAAAAGAAAATTATAAATTAAAAGAAAATATCAAAAATTTACAAAAAATGAAAACTATTTATGAAAATAATAATATTTCTTTATATGAAAAAACTAGAATCTTTGAAAAAAAATTACTTAGAGATGAATTAATTGAAGAAATTAATAATAATAATCATTTTGTTTTTAATCAAATTAATTCTTTATTCTTAATGAATGATAATTTGGAAGTTTTAAAAGATTTAAAAAATCAGAATAATAATAAAAAGAAAAATACAGAAAATAATTGGGAATCAACTCCAATGAAAAAAAATAATATTATTAAAAATCTTAATATTATTAAACCAAAAACTAATTCAAATAAAAAAAATGTTATACAATTGAAAAATCATAATTCATCATTATTTAATTTAAATAAAAAGAAAGATTTAAAAATTAATTACTCTTTGAAATTTTTAAATTCTTCAAAATTAAATTCAAATTGTTTTAATGAAAATAATAAAATTGATAGTAATTTAAAAAGAAATCATTCTTCAAAAATAAAATTTGCAAATAAACCAAATTTAAAAACCTTATTTAATAATACTCAATCTCCAAATAAAAACGAAAGTAAAAAACAAGATAATACAAATAATATAAATAATAATAATAAAAAAAGTCCAAATAAAAAAAATAAAATACTAAAAGAACCCAAAAATAAAATAGTTGAATTTGATAATATAAAAGTAATAACAATTAAACCATCATCATCAAAATTAAATATTCATTCAAAACAAATTAAAAAGAATCCAAAAATAAATATTAATAAACAAAAGAAAAAAAATGCTACAAGTGAAAAAAAACCAAATAATAAAGTATTAACACAAAATCATTCTAATATGATAAATAAAATTAATTTAAATAATAATATTTCAAAATGTGCAAATCAAAATTCAAATTCAAATTCAATTAATACATGTATAATAAATTTACAGTAATAAAAGTTTTGTTTAATTTATATAGATTTATTTAATTAATCTTTTTTTTTTTAGAATTAATATTAAATTAATATAAAAAAGAAAATATTACTTTAAATTTATTTAAAAAAAAGAAGAAGTTGAATTAATTTCTTAATTATTCTTTTTTTAAAATTAAAAAAAATAATGTGAAAAATTATAAAAAACTTAATTCTAAAAAAATGATTGAAGGTGATATCCTTAATTGGGTAGACCTTGGAGAAACAATGCAATATCTTGATGTATATGGTCATAGAACTCAAATAAAATTTTTTAATTTAATTAGAGTATTAATGTCATATAAAAGTTTTGGATTATTTTTTTATCTTTTTTTTTATTTTTTTGATTTTCTTCAAATTTTAATGTTATTAACAACAAATATAGATGATAAAAAAGATTCAACTTTAGTTTTACTAAAATATATTAAATCTGTAGTTTTTATTCAAGATTTTGTAAAAAGTAAAGGAACTTTTTTTCTCTCTCTTTTTGTTTTAACTTTTTTAGCAATTATTATTGTTCTTTTAATTATTTATATGATAATTTCAATAAGAATAAAAAAATTTTACTCACAATTACCAATTTTTCTTTTAAATTTTACAAATATATTTTTAATGGATTATTTAGTTGCTCCTATTGTTCAAATTACTTTAGGAGCTTCAAATTGTCCTGATGGAGTTCATATTTATTTACAAAAAAAATGTTATCATGATATAACTCATATTTTTTGTTTTATTTTAAGTTTTCTTTTATTACTTTTCTTTCTTATTTATTCTATTATTTTATCTATTTATTATAATGAAATTGGAAGTGTTAGTGGAAATAAATTATGTGGAAGAATTAATTGTAGTTATGAATTTTATGCTAATTTAATGAAAATTGTTTTTTTTAGTTTTGCTTATTATATAAAAAATTATCAAAAAGAAAATAAAACTTTTAGATTTGTTTTTCAAATGGCTTTATTTATTTTTTCTTTTTTATTTTCTATATATTGTTATAAAACAGTATATTTTTATGATAGAAAAACAAATATTTTAATTCAATATGCTTGGTCTTTTATTGCATGGTCTTCATTTGTTATTATAATAAAATGTCAATTAGATATTTATGATACTTCTCTTTATCATATTATGGGATGGATTCTTTTTTCTGCTATTTTTTATTTAATTGAAGAAAATAAAGAAGAATATTTATTAACTGATTTTAATATTTTCGATAATTGTACTTTGAAAGAAATTGAATTATTTAATGCTAAATTGTTTAATTTAATTATTGTTAATTCTATTAAAAATAAAACAGTTTTAATTGGAATTAAACAAAAATTCGAAAAGTTTTTTAGAACAAATCCAGAAATGAAAGATAAATATACGAAATTAACTACCAATGAAATTTTATTAAAACAATATACTGCAAAAGATGATTTAAATGTTTTATCAATAATGTTATTAATATATGATTATCATTTAGAAAAAAGTAAAATAAAAAATGATATATTATTATCAATGTGTTATTTTCTTTTAAATAAATTTAAAAAGGCATATTTAGCTTTAAGTTTATGTTCCAAAATAAAAATAACAAATCATAGAATGTCATATTTTAAATTTAAATTAATGGAAGAAATAAAAGAATATTTAATATTTAAAATAACAAAATCAAATAATAGTGATAATATAAAGCATATTCAAATAGGGAGTGTAATATTATATTATATATATATTGATTTATTTAAATTAAAAATTTATGATGCTGCATGTAATCAAATAGATTATTTTGATAATTTAAGAAATTCAACAGCTTCATCAACAACAACAAAACATTTTCTTTCAATTGGAAAAAGTATATTACAATTAAGAACAGAAATATTAAAAATATGGAATAAAATATTAGAATTAAATCCATTTAGTGATGAAAGTGAAAGAGATTATATGTTATATTTGGAAACTATAATGCAAGATGATATTCTTGCAAAAACAGAAAAAAAAAGATTTGAAAATTTAAAATCACATAAATTAAGTGAAAGAACTAATGTTTATCATTCAATGTTTATTAAAGATTTATCTTCAGTTTGTTTAATTGATGGTTATAATATAATTGGAAAAATATTATATACTTCACCTAATTTTTCAAATTTATTTGGTTTTAATCAAAGAGAAATATCAAATTATACAATTAATGATATGATGCCAAATATAATAGCAAATTATCATAATGAATTAATAGATAATTCAGTAAAATATTCTAATTTTTCAAAAATATTTAAAAAACCAATAAATGCTTTAATAAAAGGTAAAATGGGAGGAATTTATAATGTGAAAATATTTATTAAATGTATGCCAAATTTTAATTATGGTTTAGTTTATATAAGTTATATTCAAAAAAATGCAGATAATTCATTTATTATTATATTAGATGAAGATTTTAATATAAATTGTTATACTGATGTAATATCATCAGGAGGAGAACAAGGAATGTTAAATAATAGTTATGGTTTAAATCCTAGTATAGTAAATAGAAATATTGGTGTTATTATTCCTGAAATAATGAAACAAATAGAATATAAAAATGAAAAATTTATTATTTTAAAAACAGAAATTGATTTAGAAGGAACTTTATATCCTGTTTCAGGAAATAAAGAAATTGATGTTAAAGTTGCTCATGTTTATGATAAAATAAAATTAACTGGAAAAATAACTTTAGATGAAGAAGGTTTAAGAAGAGATTCAATAAAAGAATATGAAGAATTAATTCATGAAATAACATCAAAATATCAAAAAGGATTTTCTATATTTTATAAAGTAATGAGGAAAAGTTATTTAGATGGAAAACATGTTTATTATAGAATTTATGTAACAAATGATTTAATAGCATTAAATGAAAAATCTAATTTTTATAATTCAGTTCAAATGGATTCTGGAAATGAAACAATGATAAATGGAAATGCTTCAGAAAGTAGATTATCAGAAGGAGAAAAAAAATTTATTAAATTACAAGGAATAGGATTTGATTCAGAAAAAAAAACTTTATTAAAACCTGAAAATTCTATAATTGATACTAAAAATGAAAATGAAAATAATGAAAATAATAATAATAAAGATAATAATAAAAAAAATAATATTAATGAAAATAATAATGAAATTAAAGATGCTGATTTAAATTCTTCTGCAAGTATGTCAAAACCTTCTGTTGAAACTTCTCAATTTAATAAATTAAAAAATAGTATTTTAACTGGAAAAGAAGTTACAAGTTTTAAAGTAATGAGATATTTAGGTTATATTTATGGTTTAACTACTATTCTTTTAATTTATTTAAATTATAAATTTGGAAGAGGAAATTTAGATGATATTTATGATTATTTATCTGAAAATTTAGTTTTTAATCATTCTAAAATTGCTGTTTCTTGTATTTTATTTTCTTCTAAAAATTTAAATTCAGTAAAATATAATTTAATTAATCAAGACAATTGTTATGTTGATTCAAGTTGTAATCATTTTTATTTAGAAAGATTATCTGAATGTTTAAAAGATTTAGAAACTACAAATGAAAATTCTTCATACTATTATGAGGATTTTTTAGTAATTTTATCTAATTCTTTAAAAGTTGAATTATCTATTTATTATTCAAGTGAAAAAAGTCAATTTAATATTAGTAAAAAAGATTTATTAACATTAATTATTTCTACTGGTTTAGATTTTTGTTCTAATATTGAATCTTTTTTTAGTGAAATTTATAATATTTATGATATTATGAATAGAAATTTACAAGAAGAATCTTTATTAATTATAGATGATGAAGATTTTTCAGGATATGAAGAAAGTAAAAAAAGAAGTAAAGTTAATCATTTAAATTTATTTCAACAATATTTTCCTATTTTTATCGAAATATTTTTATTTTTCATTTTTACTTGTTTTTTCATTTTTTTAATTTATAAAGTAAATAATTTAGAAAATATATTTTTAACAAGATTAATAAACTTCAAAAGTCCATCTTTTGAAATATATATTAAAAGTTTAGATACATTAAAAAGTCATTTAAGAAGTGATGAAGAAGAATCTGAAAAAAATGATGAAAATATATTATTAGATGATAAAGAAGAAGATTCATCAGAAAATAAAAAAGATGAAGAAAATGAAAAAGGTAAAAAAGGAAAAAAAGGTAAAAATGATAAAAAAAAAGAAGAACAAAATGAACATAAAAAAAAAAACAAAGAAAAAATTCAAAAAATGAGAGTTTTAAAAAATCAAAAAATTAAAGCAATGACATCATATTTTTTACATAACAATATATTTTTTATCATAAGAGTAATGTTTGTATTTTTATTTTCTTTATCATATTTTATATTAACATTTATATTAGAAAATAGAAATAAAAATCATTTATTAAAAGTAGATTCAGCAGTAAATTCAGTAGAAGGAATATATAAAACATCATATGATAATTTTTTTACAATAAAAAATATAATAGAACCTTATTTAGAATTTGAAATATTAAAAATTCAAACAATATATAAATTAGAACAAAATACTTCACTTATAATAGAATTTTATGGTCAAAATTATACATCAAGTGATATAGAAACAATAAGAGAACTTAATAATACTCAATTTAATTTTAATACAAGTCAAACTTTTTCTACTCCAAAAATAGGAAATTTATTAATGTCATTAATAAATGATAATGGATTAGATAAAAAATTAATTCAAAGATTAAATACTTTATATTCAGGAGATTCATGTTTAATATTATTTGAAAATACTTCTTCAAGTGAATATGAAATTTGTGCTAATTTTTGGTCAAGTATTTTAGTTAAAGGAATGGAACAATCAATTACTCAAATGAGTGTTGTTTTAAATACTGTAATTGATGAATTAAATTCTGTTCAAAATGGAATTAAAACAGTTGAAGATATTTTAGCTAAAGGAAGTGCTTATAATCAATTTGAATTTTTTGTTGAATATTATTTACTTTTAGCTTATTGGGAAAGTTCTAAAATTTTTGATAAATTAAAAACATTAAAAATTGATTCTATTTTTAATATTTATTTAGTTATTATGCTTGTTTATTTTGTCGTTTCTTTAATTATGATTATTTTTGTAATTAAAGTTGTTTATTCTAGTAGAGATGTTCTTAATTCTTTTCTTAATTTCATTGGTATTTTCCCTATTAAATATATTATCGAAGATTCAGATTTAACTACTGCTATTCTTAAATTAGAAGGAAAACTATATTAATTATTTTATTATTATATATTTGGTTTTTTTTTTGTATATTAAAAATAAAAAAATAATATTTTTTCTATTTTTAATTTATGAAATATTTTTTTTTAATTTGAGTTTTTTTACATATATTTTTGGGATTATATAATTCTTTTTTTTATTATAATTTTTATATTGATTATTTATAATTTTTAATATTAAAAAAATGCGTTCAACATCAGATTCAATAAATAAGCCAAGACAAAAAAGAGATACAAAAAAAGCAAAATTGATACGTTCAATATTTGAAATTGATGATTCAAAAACATTAGAAACTCCAAAACCTAAAAATATTATAAAAATAAACTATGATAAAAAAATATATTTTCAACAAAAAAATTCAGATAATGAAATAGCAAATATAATATCAAATGTATTAAAAAATCCAAACTCAACAAAAAATATGAATCCAAATAACATTCAACTTAACTTTAATATAAATAATAATTTTTTTAATTCATTTAATAAAAGTGATAATAAATATTATAATAGTAAAACAATAGATGTGGAAAAACCAAATAATTATATAAATAAAAATTCTAATTCTTCATTAAATTCAGTCAATACATTTAATAAAACATCATCAGATAGTATAAATCATTCTTTAAATACAATAGAAAATTCAAAAAATGAAAAAAGAAAAATTTACAAAGATAAAGCAACTTCTGCTTTATTAGAATTTAAAGCAAGAAATTCAAATAATTTTAGAAAATCAATAAATCAAAATTTAACTAAACCTTTAAAATCAAATAATACTTTAAGTCAAACTATAAAAAATAATAAACAACCTCAAAAATTAACTCAAAATTCTTTAAATTCATTAAATTCAATGAATTCAAATTCAAATAAAAATTCCTTTAAACAAAAAGAAGAAAAAAATGAAGATTTTTTAAAATTTATTCTTTGTATGAATTGTGGTAATTTAATTGCTTTTGATGATATTGAAAATCATTCTTTAACTTGTACAAAAATTAGTGATGAAATTAAAAAAACAGACAGTTCAAATTATGGATTTAATAATATTGATTATAAATTAAAAAAATTAAAAGAACATCTTTCTTCAATTTTAAATAATAAAAATAATAATAATAATAACAATAATAATAATAAAATAAATACTACTGAAGTTTTATTTTTAAGTACAATTTTATTAGAATATGTTAATGAAGTTTTATTATTACAACAAATTGAACTTCCATCAATAAAACAAATGAAAAAGGTTTTAAAAAATATAGAAAATATATCAATTAAATATAAAGATAATGTAACAGAATTAATATTAATTGATAGAACAAAAATTTTAGTAAATGAAAAATTAAAAGTATTTAAATCATCATATAGAAATGAAATAAATACAAGAAAAAATAGTTTATTAAAAACAGGAAGTTTAAAATATGAAGAAGATTTAAAATTAAAAATTAAACAATTAGAAAAAATTAATGCTGAAACTGAATTAGAAAAAAATAAAGTTAAAAATCTAAGAAAAAGTGCTGGTCCTGCAAATAGACCAAAAATGATAAAAAATTTAATTAATCCAATTATTGAAAAGAAAGAAGAGCCAATTATTTCTGATTATGATAATAATAATAATTATAATAATAATAATTTTAATAAACTTGAAGAAATTGTTTCTGATGTTGAAAATACTTCTAATATATATAGTATTAATACTTCATTATCTAATATCAGTAATTTAAATTCTAGTGATTTTGGAGGAAAAATGTTGAGAGGAAATAATGATAATTTTAATTTTTTAAAAAAGAGTTCTGGTAGTTTTTGTAATAATTCAGAAAGAGAAACAATGTTAAATAATAATTTTAATGAAAATACAGGAAATGATAATAATCGTTATAATGAAAATAATAATGATTATCATAATAATAATAATTATAATTATAATAATTATAATTATAATAATTATAATAATAATAATGAGGAAAAATATGATAATAATTATAATATGAATGATAATTCAAATGATGAATATGAAAAAAGACAAAAGAAAAAATTTTTTTCTGAAATTTTAAAAATAAAATTTGAAAAATTACATTCTTCACATAAAGGTCAATTAATAAAGCAAAAATATATTTGGGAAGAATGTAAAAGGCAAAATATACCGAAAAAAAATTGGTCCGATTTTATTTTAGGAGAATTAAATAATCCATATAAATATCTCGAAATTGAAAAAAGAGAGAAAAAAAATAAATCAAGAAAACCACCAATGGCTGTAATCACTGAAGAAAATTAAAATAAATTTTTTTAATTTTGAATTTTTTTATTTTTTGTCAACAAAAAGTTAATTTATAAATTTTTATAAAATATATCAATATACTAAATGTAAATAAAAAAATCATTTAAAAAAATAGTATAGGAAAATTTATTTAAAATTTTTATTATAATTAAACATATAAAAAATTTATAAAAAAACAAATATTTTTTTCAAATAGAAATAATAAATTAAAAATAAAATAACTTCTATTTTTTCTGATAACTTAATTCCAAAAAAATTATTATTTCATAAATCAAAGTAATAACAATAAAAAATAATTACTGATTTTTAAAAAAATTAATATTAGTATGATAATTAGAATTTTTTAAAGCACTTTGAAGATTTTTTTTTCTAGTATTTAATCCACCATAAGAAGTTTGAGGTCTTGATTGATTTAATTTATTTATTTTTTCAAAATTTATTCTTGGATCAGGTTCATTATCATCATTTTCACTTTTTTCACTTTCTTTAATTTCTTCTTCTTCATTACTTTGATTTTGATTAATTCTTTTGAAATATAAAGTATTTATTCCATTTATTAATATTTTATCATCATTTTTATCTTCTTTATTTAAATTTTTTATATTTTCTTCTGATTGTTTTATTTTATTTTTTAATTTAGATAAATCTACAAATTTTATTTTACTAAATTTTTCATTTAAATTATTAAAATATTTGGAACCTTTTATTCCAAAGTAATCACTTGCTTTATTAAAAATAGGAATTTTTTTTAATTTAATTTCTTTATTTTCTAATTGATAATTATTATTTATATTATTATAAGAAACTCTTTGTTTAATTTGAGGAAAATTTATAGGATTATTTTCACTTTTATTTAAATTAATTTTATTAAATTGAGTACTTATAAAATGAAAATTTTGGAAATTATCTTTTTTAAATTTTGGATTTATTGGATTTTCCTTTATTTGTTTATTATTATATCTTAATGAATTAAAGTTGATTTTACTAAATTTTTCACAATCATTTGAATTTTTTCTTCTGAAACTATTATTAAAAGTTAATTTTCTTATTTTATTCTCTTTTTCTGTTAAATTATCATTTTCTGATTTTTCTTTTTTTAAATTTTTTACTACTATCTTTTCTTTTATTAAAAGTTTAGAATTATATTTAGGTTCTAAATCTAAAATTTATTTCATAAAAGTGAATAAAATTTAATTCAACTTACTTATTTTATTATGAGGTACCGAGAAAATATTTGGATTCATTTAATTACACTTTTTTAAAATTTTAAAAACTTTAATAAAAAAAAAATAAATAAAAGAATAGAATAGTATTATTAATCTTTGTTTTTTTTTAAAATTTAATAAAAATTTTTATATATCTAGGACTACCTACAATCCAGTAATTGGAAAATAAATTATTAACTTAAATTTACAAAAATTTAAATAAATTAATTTTTAGAACTTTTACCTTTTAAAGTTTTTTGAATACTTTTTTTTCTTGCTATAATTCCACCATAACTTGTAGGAGGTCTAATTAAATGATTTTTAATTTGAGGAATTTTATTATTTTCTTTTTCATTTTCTTCATTTTCTTCTTCTTCTTCATCTCCTAAATCAAAACTTTTATTCAATAAATCATTTTCACTATAATTATCTTCATTATTAATTATATTTTCTGATATTTTTAAAATATTTTCATTTATTTCATTATTATTATTATTTATAATATTTTCTTCTTTATTATCATTATTAGTATTATTTTCTTTTTTTATATTAATACAACCTTTTTCATCTACATTGATTAATAAATCTTGTAATTCATCTATAAAACTATCATTATCTTCATTATTATTATTATTTTCTATTATATCTATTTTTTGAGTTATTTCTTTTTCTTTTATTATTATTGGATTTTTATTTTCATTTAATACTTTAGTTAAACATTCTGGTTTTTTTATTTTTATTCTTTCATTAATATTTTCATCTTTTTCATTTTGATGATTTTTTATTTTTTTTAAATCAACTAATCTCACTTTTCTAAATTTTTTTCTAAAAAAATTATTATTAAATTGGATATTCTGAAAATGAATATTATTATTACTTTGAGTAGCAACATGTTTATTATTAATCATTTTATTATAATTAATATTATTGATATTATTATTACTAACTTCAATATTTGGACAAGTTGTAGTTATTAAAGGAAAAATTTCAGATTCACTTTCACTATTAAGATTTTTTTTTGAAAAAGGATATTTATAATAATGATAATTATTAATATTTATATTTTGAATATTTATATTTATTGGTCTATGAGTATTTTGTAAATTTATTTGTTGAATTGAATCAATATTTAATTCTTCTGTTTGATGTCTTTTTATTTTTTGAAATGAATCTTTTGTTTTTGAAATTTTCAAGGTTGGTTCAAAAGATATTTTATTTAAATTTCTTCTATATGAATTATTCTCTTGTAAAAGAAGTTTCAAATGAATTATATTTTTATTTATATCTTTTTTACTATAAGAATTTTCTCTTATACTTATTTGAGTTGATAATGATTCTTTCATATTTGTAACTTTTTTATTTAAATCTTTATTTTCTCTTTGACTTATTTCTGGATTAATAGATAATTTACTTGTTTTCATATTATAAATTTTAATTTTTTAAATTTTTTTTAATTCATAATATCATTTTTTTTATATACTAATTATATATATTTTTATATACAAAAGTTCAAAAAAGAAATAAATAAACTAAATACAAAATAATATAATTTTATTTAAATTTTTGATTATTTCTTTCAAGTTTATTTGATTTAATTCCTCTTTTTGCAACTCTTTCATTAGTATTTACTGTTTCTTGTTCAACTTCTAAATCTTCATCACTATCTAAATTTTTATCATTTTTAATTTTCTCTATTTTTTTATTTTTATTTGGTTTTACTCTTTTATATTCATAAGTATAATCAAATTTATAATTTTTAAATTCCTTATTTAAAACTTCTTTAATTTCATCTTCACTAATAAGATATTTTTTAACAGTATTTATTATTAAAGTTTCAATATCATAATTTATTGTTTTTCCTGAATCTTGAAAATAATTTTCTTTTTCTGGATTAAGTAATTTAAAATATTCTTGAATTTGATTTAAATCATTAAGTTCTAAAATATCATTTTGAACTAATTCAACAATACTTAAACCAAAACTAATTAAAAAAGGTATTCCATGACAAAAAAAACAATCCCAAATTCTTAATAATATATTTTTTGGAAATACATTAACATATATCATTTGCATCCAAGGAGTAATCCAACAAATTGAAGGAACTCCAATTTTATTTATATGATTATAAAAATTAATAAAATATTTTTTTAAATTATCTTCAAATATTTTTGTACAAGAAACTATTAAAGGAAAATTATCTAAATAAAAACCTCTCATACCAAATTTAAAAGCAAAAGTATTTGAAAAAAGAGCCATAATAAAATAAAAAGTATCAATTTCATTTTTATTTGAAATAACTAATAAAAAACCTACAATAAAATTAATTCCTTGAACATAACTCATTTCTTTATCTAAAATAGAAATTGCTTTTAAAATTCTATATAAACTCTCTTTAATTTCTAAATTAAAATCTTTTGAATTCAGAGTTCTTTTTAAATCTTTTTCAATTTGAATTTCAGTTTCTTCATTTAAATCATAAGTTAATAAATTATAATAATAAATATATGGTCTATTTATTGGAATTCCACTCATTATAATCCAACTTAACCAACGATAAATTAAAGGAGGACCCTTAAAAACTCTTTGTTCAAAATGAATTGGATTTGATAAATAATAATTTCTTAATCCTTGTTCACTATTTGATATTTCTTCTATTGATAATGATATTTTTTCCAATAAATTTATATTATTATTATTTTCATCTTTTTCTTTTTTTATTATTTCTCTTTCTTCTTCTAATGTTTTTATTATTTCATTTATTGAAAGTTGATTTAATAATTTATTTGATTGAGATAAAGACATATCATACCATTTTTTATTATGTCTTTTTTGTATTAGATTATTTTTCTCTGATTTTATTTCTTCGATTTTTAGTTCTGGGAAAAATTTTATTAATTGTTTTTCTGTTATATTATCTTCCATATAATTTTGAACTATAAATATTAATTTATCTAATTTTGAATATGATATTGAAGTAAATACTTTTGTTTGAGGTATTTTTTCTTGACATACATTTCCCATTTTATTTTTTAATTTGAAGTCATTTGAAATTAAATAAAATTTTTGATTTTAAAAAATTATTTTGAAAAAAAAAAATAGTTTTATTAATTAATTTAATATAATCTATTTTTAAAAATAAAATAAGTTAAAAAAAATAAATTTTGATATTTTATAGAAGTATTATTAATAATTTATTTAATATTAGTAAAATATTAATTAAAAAAAAAAACTATTAAATTAAGGTTTTTTTCTATATTTTTCTGGAATAACATAATCTTTATATTTCATTAATTCATTATAAGCATTAGAAATAGTATTTTCAGTAGTTTTAATAATTTCAGAAATAACTTTTTTTCCAATTCCCAATTTTAAAATTCCATCGGCAGTTAAAATAGTAGTGGCGGCAATGGTTTTTGGATTTCTTCCAGTTAAAATTTCATTTTGATTAATTTTTTTAACAATTTCAAGAGACAATTTTTTTAAATCATTTAAAGAATTATCCTGTATTCCTAAATTATTACTTTTTAAATTTTCGCAATATTTAGTAACTAAAGAAGAAATATTAACTTCAGCATTATAGGAATTTTCAATAATAATATTTTTAATAGAATTAAAGCATTTTCTAACAACTCTTGCTTCTAATCTTAATTTATTAGCAATATCATCAATAGTTTTAGGAACACCTTTTAATCTACAAGCATAAAAAAAAACACTTGCAATAACAGAGTCAAGATTTTTTCCTTTTAATTTTTTTTTTTCTTCAACTTTACCTAAAAGACCTTTTGCAATTTGAACAATAGAATCATGTAATTGTATTTTATCAGCTAATTCTTCTAATTTTTTTTCAGTTCTTCTTTTATTAGGATTTGAACTACCATTTCCTCTATGAATTTTAGATTTAAAATTTCCTTTTCCATTTATTACTATATTTGTTCCTAAAATATCATCTGAATTTGAAGGTCCTCCAACACGATTTTGATCTCGACCTGATGAACCTGGATTTTCATTATTAAAATTTCTTCCTTCATATGTTTCATCTATTATTCTATCTTCTATTACTACTCCACAATTTCTACATACTATTTCTCCTGCTGCGAAATCTGTTATTATTGAATTTTTTGCTAAACAATTTTTACAATTGTCTAATGTGTGAGTTATCATTTTTTTTTTTATTTTTTTATATATTTTACTTTTTTAATAGGTTTTTTTAGTTTTTTTTTTTTTTTGGTTTTTTGATGATTTTTTATTTTTTGGTGTATTATAAATTAATTGATTTATTAAAAATACTAAAAAAAATAATTATAAGAAATATAATTTAATAAATAAAAAAAAAATGAAATCAAGTCAAATAAAATCATTAAAAGAAGATAAAACAGAAAGAGTTTTAGTATATCTTCGAATAAGACCATTTACAGAAGATGAATTAAAAAATGACAATACAACTCCAATAGAGACAATAGATAAAAACTCTAATTCATTAATAAGTAAAAATCATCAAAAAAATAATATAAATATATAATAATCATAATAGTTAAAAAGGAATATGACAAAAAACATTATTCATTTGATTATATATTTCAAGAAAATTCAAGTCAAGAAGAAGTATTTATTCAATCAGGAAAAAAAATAATTGATTCAGTTCTTGAAGGTTATAATGGAACAATATTTGCTTATGGTCAAACAGGAACAGGAAAAACATATACAATAGTAGGAGATTTTTTCGATAATGAAAAAAAAGGATTAATACCTCGTTCATTTGATTATATATTTAATAGAATAAAAACATTAACTGAAGAAGAAGAAATAAATTATAGATATAATGTTAATATTGCATTTATTCAATTATATTTAGAAACAATTCAAGATTTATTTGAACCAAAAAATCAAGTTAAAATTAGAGAAGATCCTGAAAAAGGAGTTTTTTTAGATAGAGTTAAATGGATAAAAGTTGATTCAACAGAAGAATGTGGAAATGCTTTTATTTCAGGAGAAAAAAATAGAAAAAGTGCTTGTACAAATATGAATGCTCATTCAAGTCGTTCTCATGCTTTATTAATTGCAAAAATAGAAAAAAGTTTAAAAAATAAAAATGATATTAATAAAAAAACACTTACAATGAATCAAAGTTTTTTATATTTAGTTGATCTTGCAGGAAGTGAAAGAGTAAATAAAACAAATGCAAAAAATATGAGATTAGAAGAAGCTAAAAAAATAAATTCTTCTTTATTAATTTTAGGTAATTGTATTCAAAATTTAATTGATCCAAGAAATATTCATGTTTCATATAGAGATAGTAAATTAACTAGAATATTACAAGAAAGTTTAGGTGGAAATGCTAAAACTAGTTTAATTGTTACTATTAGTCCTTCAAATTATAATGCTGAAGAAACTATTTCTACATTAAATTTTGGTGCTAGAGCAATGAAAGTTAAAAATAAACCTATTATTAATCAAACTGAAGATTATCAAGCTCAATTAATTAAATTACAAGAAGAATATGATAATTTAATGGAAGAATATTCTAAATTAAAAATTGAATATGATAAAGTTTGTGATGAAATTTATCAATTGAAAAATGGAGATAATTATATTAAATTATCTACTTATAGGATGAAAGATCAATTAAAAAATGGAGAAAATTTAATGGACGATTATGATTTGAAAAGTGATAATAATAGTTTTGCTAATAATAATTTTTTTGAAGAGAATCAAAATAGTAATTTAAAAGATAATAAAAATAAAATGATTTTTGGTTTAGAAGAAAGTAATAAAGAATTAAATCAAAAATTAAATGAATTGGAAATAGAATTTAATAATATGAAAATTAAATATGATATGGAAATTGAAGATAAAGATAATAAAATAAATAATTTAAATAATGATAAAGAATTACTGAATATTACAATTGAAACAATAAAAAGACAATTAAAAGAAATTATTGAAGAAAAAGATGAAATAACAAGAGAAAAAACAGAATTAAATACAAGTTATTTAGATATATCAAATTATAATGAAGAATTAAAAATTGAAGTTCAAAATTTAAAAGAAAAAAATGAATCTCTTCAAAAAGAAATTAAAAAAAAAGAAGAAATAATTTCAAATAAAACAAATAAAAATGAAAGTGTTCAAACTTTATCAATTTTTGAAGAAAATAATAAAATAAATTTAGAAAAAATAGGAATTAAAAATTCTTTGATTTCCAAAAATGATATTAATTCGATTATTAAAATTTTATTGAATAAATATAATAAATATGTTATTGATAAAGAATCTTTATATAAATTTGAAATTGAAAATAAAAATTTAAAAATAAATCAAGAAAAAAATATTCAAGAATTAAAAAAATTAAATCAGATAATTTTAACTTTTAAAAATGATAAAAAACGATTAGAAAATTTAATTTCTGAAAAAGAAAATGAAATAACTAATTTTGAAATTCAATTTAAACAAAAAGAAGATAATTTAAATAATCAATTTGAAGAAACAAAAAAAGAATATGAAATTAAATTAGAAAATATAAAAAATGAATTAGAAAATTCAAAAAATGAAAATAAAGATTTTGTAAATAATTTAAATAAAATATTATTTGAAATATCATCAAATAATGGGAAAGTGAATGAAATTTTAAAAGAAATAAAATCTTTGAATAAAATATTTGAATGTGATTTAAAGAATAAAAATAATAATATTGAAAATATATTAAATCAAATAAAAGAACAAATAATTAAAAATGAAACTTTAATGAATTCTTTAAATGATGATAATATAGAAAGAAATAATAAAAAAGAAAATGAAATTTTAGATTCTTTCTTTTCAGAGATAAAAACTATATTTAATTTTTTATTAGAATCTTATGATAATTTATCAAAGAATTTATATACAATTTTGAAAAATGAACAAAAAAATCATAAAAATATTTTAGATGAGCAAAATTTAAAAAAAACATTTGTTTTAAAATTAAAAGAATATTTAGATAAATATTCAAAAAAAATTGAAATTAACAGAATTAAAAATCAATATAATGAAAAAATAATGAAATATAATGTAATGAATTTAAATAATTGTATAACATTTATTTTATCTATTTTTGATTCATTAGTTATGGAAATAATACAAAATTATCCTTATAAAGATATTTTACCAAATAATTTTCAAAATAATAATGCTTATAATCAAAATCATAGTAAAAGTAATGATAAAAATGAAAAAAACAAAAATAATATATTTATTAAAAATAAAATAAAAGAAAATGACAAAGAATTAGAAGAATTAGAAGCAGAACTAAAAAAAATAAATGCTTTGCAAAAAAAACAAAATAATAATCCTCTTAAAAAAAAATAATAAAAAATTAATTATATTTATCATTATATTTATTTTAAAAAAATTATTTATTTACCAATTATGAATGATGAAATAAATAAATAAATATGATTATTTACATATTTTTTTCTCATTCATATTTACTTTAATTTCTTTGTAATTTTTACCATGTAATTCTTTAGCAGAAACTTTTAATGTAGAATATTTTTCATCAATTTCAAAAGTAACTTTTATATCATTTGTTTCACGAGGAGTAAGATTAATAATAAATTCATCTAATAAATTATTATCTTTAACATATTTATTTTCTCCTTCATAAACACAAATTTTAATTATTTCTTGATTTTTATCTATAGTTTCATATTCTTTTTCAACTTTAGTAGGAATTTTCGAACCTTTTTTAATAAGAAAATTCATTAATCCTCCTTCAGTTTTAACTCCTAAAGAAAAAGGAACAATATCAGCAATAACTAAATCATCTTTATTATTATTATTATTATTATTATTATTATTATTATTATGATTTTCAATATATTTTTTACTTTCTTTTGCAACAATAGCAGCTCCATAAGCAACAGCTTCATCAGGATTAATTTGTTTAGATAATTGAATTTTATCATTTCCAAAATATTCTTTTATCATTTCTTGTATTTTTGGTATTCTTGATGATCCTCCAACTAAAACTACTTTATCTATATCTGTTTTAGAAAATCCTGAAAGTTCAATTGTTTCATTTAATATTTTTATACATTTTTTAAATAATTCTCTACATAAATTCACAAATTCTGTTTTCATTAATTTAAAAGATATATTTATTCCATTTTTTACTCCTTCAACTTCAAAATAAGTTTCAGATATATATTGATTTGAAATATATTTTTTAACTTCTTCACTTTTATTTTTTATTTTCATCAAAATTTTATTATTATTAGAAACATCAATATTAAATTCATCTTTAATTTTCTTTACATAATAATTAACTAATAAATTATCAATATCTTGACCTCCTAAATGAGTATCACCTCCAGTAGCTTTAACTTTAAATTTTCTCTTTTGAGCAGATAAAATAGTAACATCAAAAGTTCCTCCTCCAAAATCAAAAACACAAATTTTTTTTTCTTCATCAGTTGGATTTTCAAATCCATATGCAATTGCAGCTGCAGTTGGTTCATTTATTGTTTTTATTACATTTAATCCTGCTAATTTTCCTGCTTCTATTGTTGCTTCTCTTTGTTTTTCTGTAAAATTTGCTGGAACTGTTATTACTGCTTCTTTTACTTCTTTTCCTAAAAAATCTTTACTATCATTTTTTAATTCATTTAATATTAATGCTGAGATTTGCTCTGGATAATATTCTTTTGTTTCATTTTCTATTGTTATTAACATTTTTGGATTGTTATCTTTATCTTCTATTATTGTATATGTATAGAAATTTATCTCGTTTTTTATTTCAGAATATTTTCTTCCTATTAATCTCTTTGAATTGTAAAGAATGTTTTCAAAATTTTTTTTCCCTTGTATTATATTTCCTACAATTATTGTATTTTTTAAAAATGATACAACTGATGGTTTTATTCTTTCTCCCATTTTATTAGCAATTATTTCTACTTTATTATTTTTCCATACTCCAACACATGAATTTGTTGTTCCTAAATCTATTCCTATTATATATTCATTTTCTTAATTTTTCTTCTCTTTATCATTAACACTTACACAGATACCCATTATTTTTGAGATAAATTTTAAAAAAAAAAGAATAAAATTTAAAAATAGCTTTTATATTTTTCAAATTGTTTTAATTGTTTTAAATTTGAGCAATTCACAAAAAAATGGTTAAATTTTCATTTTGAACAAGAATTAATTATTTTTATTAAAAAAACAATTATTTTTTAAAATTTAACTTGATATTTCCTTTAAAATCTAAGAATAGCTTGAAATCTAATGTTTATAATATATTCTAATAATTTTTGAATCAAAAATATTATTTTTTTAATATTATCATCCTTAATAAAATTAAAATTGAGATAATAATAAATTAATTAATTAAAAAATTCTT
>JAJJKW010000432.1:0-29474 GCA_023805745.1 Isotricha sp. YL-2021b | reverse complement strand
TTATTATTATTATTATTATTATTATTATTATTATTATTATTATTATTATTATTATTATTATTATTATTATTATTATTATTATTATTATTATTATTATTATTATTATTATTATTATTATTATTATTATTATTATTATTATTTCCTCCAGATAATATATTATCAACCATTCCTACAAGACTATTTAAATTATTTGGGCTTAAAATTTCTGACATAATATTACTATAAATATTATTTGTATTATTTTGATTATTATTACTACCTTGTTGCCTATTGTTTTGCCTATTATTATTAACATTATTATTAGTATTACTATTAACATTATTATTATTAGTGTTTTGATTACTTTGATTAGTATTAGAACTTCTTGCTATATTTATAGGAACAGTATTAATTGCATTTAAAATACCAATAAATCCTTGATTTGGTCTTGCTCCAAAATTTGTAGATTTTAATATTTTTTTTAAACTTTCAGATGCTGAAGAAACGTCTTCTAAAGAATCAGTACATTTTTTTAATAATTCATTTACATTTTTTCTATCCTGTTCATTTAAAATATATTGTTCTCTTTCCATTAATTCACTTAATCTCATTAAATTTGGAATTAATTCTTGTTGCATTAATACATAATGTCTTATTGTTCTACTTATTGCAGTCAATACATTCTGATTTGAATTCAATAATGGTAAATTTACTGTTGGTACTTCTTTTCTTATATCTTCTACTGATTTTGTTATTTTAGAATTTGTATCTTTTAATAAATGTTCATAATTTTTATCTACTTGACTTATTGTTACTGGAAACTTATTTCCTTCATTTATTTTTTCTATTGAAAGATTTAAATTTTGATTATTTTGATTATTATTATTTTGATTAATATTATTTTGATTAATATTATTTTGATTAGTATTGTTTTGATTATTATTATTTTGATTATTATTATTTTGATTATTATTATTTTGATTATTATTATTTTGATTACTAATATTTGGGAAAGAATTTCTATTTAGATTAATTATTCTAGTTTGTGCTCTAATATTTGAATTATTTCTATTTTGTTCTTGTTGTAATAATATATTTCCTGCATTTGGATTAGAACTTCTATTTATAATTTCAGCAACTGGAGGATTTGATCTACCTAAATTTCTTAATAAAGAATTGGTTAAATCCATTACTGCAGGATTATTTAATAAACCTGTTAAAACATTTGCAAATTGATTATTGTTATTTTGATTATTATTATTATTATTGCTATTATTATTATTTGTATTTGAAGTATTTTGATTATTTTCATTAGGTTGTGCATGTTCTATTGTTTTAAACATTAAATGTATTATTTCATTATCTTTTTTTATATGATCACTTAATTTTTCTTCGTCTTTTAATTGTTTTCCTTTGAAAATTAATCTTTCTCTATCTATTGATTTTTGAAATTTTTCGCTTATGATATTTTTTAAATCTTTTATTTTTATTTCACTATCTACTTTTAATTCAACTATTTTTTCATCTTCTAATGTTTTTAATTTTATCACTCTCTCTGTTTTTTCTTTTGAATTATTTGTTTCTTCCATTTATAATATTCAAACCAAATAAATATTATTTAAATATTATATATTAATGAATTTAGATAGTGAAGAAATTGAAAAATTAAAAAAACTTAATATTTCTATCAAAAGTGAAGCTTATGAAAATGGTATTCCTAATTTTATAATTAAAAATCCTAAAAATTATATATTTCAATTAGATGAAATTCATAGAATTATACTTATTGAAAAACATAAACCAAATTTTGAAGAAATAATATTTGAAAAAATAAATGATTCATATATAATGAATTTAATACATTTACATAAAGAATGGTTTCCTGTAAATTATCAAAAAGAATACTTTGAAAAATTTTTTATTGAAAATAATAAATATTTTTCAATAGGTGCTTTTATTACAATTAATAATAAAAAATATTTAATAGGTTCTATATTATATGGAATTTCAAAACAAAATAAATTTAGAGAAAATATTCCAAATATATTATATGAACAAAATATAATAGATTATTTATTTGATTATAAAAAATGTGCTTATGTAAGTACAATAGGTGTAATAGACGAATATAGAAAATTAAAAGTTGCTAGTAAATTAGTTGAATTAATGATTGAAGATTTAAAAAAGAAAAAAGTCATTGCAGTATATTTACATGTTATCTTACATAATAATTCAGCAATAAAATTTTATGAAAAAAATAATTGGGAATATTCTGGAACTATAGAAAATCATTATACAATTAATCAAAAAAATTATCATGCTAAAGTTTTTTATAAAATAATAGATGAAAAATTTAGAAAGGGAAATGATGCTAAAATTCAAAGTTCAAATTATTTATCTTCAAAAACTTGTATTCAAAAACTATATAAAAAAATTATTAATTTTTGTTATTATTTTAATAAAAATAATAATAATTATAAACCTCTAAACCAATCAGATTGAAAAAAAATTTAAATATAAATAATATTTTTCCAAAAAAAAAGAATAATCCAAAAAAATGGTAAAAAATAATTCAAAAAAAAAATAAAAAAATAATTTAAAAAAAAAGAAAAAAATCAAAAATAATTTTTTTTAAATAACTCCTCTTGCTTCTTTTTTTCCTCCAATTCCAATATTAATACTTTGAGTTAAACCTATAATATCATTTTTATCAAAATCTCTTTTTTCAACCTTTTCTCTTTTTAATTCATTTCTTTTTACAATCTTAGGAATTTTTCTATCAACAATTTTACCTTCTATATTATTTGTAATAATAGAATTTCTTATTAAACCTCCACTAAAATTTCTTTTTTTATTTTTATTTTTTTTTTTATCTACTTTTGAAGTAGAAATTACATCTTCTGTATTTTCACTATTATCAAAATTATTAATTCTACTTTGTTTTTTCTTTTCTTTCAATCTTTTATTTGTTTTTGTTTCTATTTCATCTTCAGAATTATTTTTAATAATGTTTTGATTTCTACTTTCATTTTTTTCTTTTATTATCTCTTTACTTATTTCATTTTTTCTATCATTTTTATCATTTAAATTTTCATTTTGAATTATTTTTTCACTATATTCTTTTTCTTCGAAATTGAAATTTTTTGAATAATTTTGGCTTTTTTCTTCTCCATCTTCAGAAAAATAAGGCATGTTGTAATTATATGATTTTAATGGATGTTGTCTTTGACTTCTTAATGTTGATGATAAAGTCTTTCTTTGACTTTTTGTTTCATCAATTAGAAAAGGGATTTTTTTAATTACATTTTTATTTTTATTAAATATTATTATTTCAGGTTCTTCTTTTCTATATTCTGGAATTATTAAATCATTAAAATCATCTATTTGATATGAATTTTTTTCTGATAAATTTAATTCAATAAATGAAATATTGCTTTGAGAAATTAAATTATCTTTTATATTATATTGATAATTCATTTGTTCTGTATTATCTTTAAACATAAACCCTCCAATAAATAATATATTTTCATTATCTAATTTACTAGTTGCAAAAAATTTTTGAGTGAAATTATCTTCACATTGAGGTTTAATAATTTCCCATTTTCTTTCTTTTGTTAAATTAGTTTTTTCAAAAGTAATTTCATTATCTCCTTTCTTTAAATTATCAAAACAATATAATTCATCTCCTATTTGAATTAAAGAAGGCTCTGTTCTATCTATATTTAAATTTGCATATTCATTTATCTCTTTTTTCTCAATATTATATAAAAATGTTTTTTTTGAATTTCCTCCAACAATAAAAATATATTTTTTAGAAATACAAATCATACTATGATTTTTCTTTGGCTCAATTAAATTTGGTATTTTGTTAATTGTTTCATTTTTTAAATCAATATCCCAAAAATCATTTAAAATTACTTTATTTTTATTTTCACCTCCTGAAATATATAAATGATTATTTTCATTACAATACGCAGAATCAATACCATAATCATCTAATTTATTATTTAATATTTCATTTCTATTAAAATTGATTAATTTAATTTGATTGTTTTTTCTATCATAAACTTGGACTTGAAAAGGATTACTCAATGGTTTTCCAATTAGTTCAAATTCAATTGAATTATTATTTGGATTCAGTTCTAATATTAATTTAGAAACATCATCATCATTATTAGATAATAATGTTCTAATTGGATCATCAAAATTTAAAGGTTTATTATCATGTTTTAAATTCATTAAATATTCTTCTTGAAATTGATTTTCATTATCTTTTTGAAATTCATCAACAATTTTTTGAATTTTATCATCTTTATCAAATTCTTTTTCCCAAATTTTCCCTTCCTCTAAACGAATAGTAATGTTTATTTTTTCTGTCATTGTTATTGAGATTATAAAATTTTATTTTAATTATTTATATTAATAAATAAAAATAATGACTTTATTATAAGTTTATTAAATTAATGAATTATTTTTACTGTAAAAATGTTTCAATTAGAGTTTTTAAAATATCAAATTCATAATAATTTGAAATATCTTTTAATAAGAACAAAACTTCTTGAATTGATGTAAAATTTGAATCTGATGAAAAAAATTCTTCTTCAAAAGTTTTTTTAAAATTTCCACCGCATTGACAATAAGAAAATAAAGGTTCATTTTTTTGATTTTTACATTTTTCACATTCAATATCTTGATTAAAATAATAATCAATCATATTTTGAACTTTTTTAATTAGTAAATATTCAATCATTTTTTTATCGAAAGAATAATTACATTTTTCACAATTCCAATTAAAATTAAGAATATTAATATCTCTACATAAATCTAAATCAAAGTTATTTGAACAAACTTCACAAATAATATTATGAATTATAAAAGTTTTACAAGGTTCTTTAAAGTAAGTTTCTTTAGAATATTCTTCAGCTTGAATTAATTTTAAACAATTACTTTTTAAAACAATAACATTAGAAAGAATATTTTTATCCAAAGATAAAACTTCACAAACATAATTAATATATTCTATTGCTAAATTAGGTCTTTCAATATAATTATTAGAACCTAATTTTATAGGATATTCCCAAATTGAAATTGATTTAGATTTTTTTTTAAAATTTAACTTTTTATTTATTACTTGTTTATAATTTCTGGTATCAACTTGTCTATCTTTTTCATCAATTTCATCATCAAATCCTTCATCAAACATATCTTCATCACTTGAATAATAATCATCTCTAAAATCATCTCTAGTAAAAATTGGTACTTGATTATCATTATTATTATCATTTTCAATATTTTCATAATATTCATTTTCTAATATATCTTCATCCTCATAATCTTTTCTTTTTAACATTATATTAGGTAATATATTAAACATTTTTGATGAAATGTAATCTCTTATTAAAAATGATTTAAATTCATTTATTGTTTCTTTTGCTTTATCTGGTTCTTTACTTGTTATTTTATATATTTGAATTATTTCTAAAATTTTTTTTGCTTCTTCTACAGAAAGATAAATATTTCCATAAAAAGATTTTAAATTTGATAACATATCAGCATCACATAAATAAAAGAATCTATATATTTTAATTAAATAATCAGAGATTATTGAAAGGAAATCCTTCTCTAAAATTTTAGGTAAATATTCACTTAAAGTCCATTTAGTTTCTAATTTTGGAATTTTAGAAATATTATTTTCATCTTCTTCAAAAGAAGGAATTCCAGCATAATTATACATATCTCTAAATAACAACATTTTCCAAGATTTATTTTTTTCTAAACAAATCTGGGTAAAAATAGGAGTTCTTCTAATTGAATTAATTAATAAATCAATACTTTTATCAAAATCTTCAAAATTAGATTTTTCATTATAAATTAATATTTTCTTATTATCAGCATAAATAATTTTAAAACCAAAATTAATAATTTTTTGAATTAATAAATTAAAATATTTTTCCATTAATAAATTAATCATTCTATAAATAACAGGATCATAAAATTTTGAATTAAAAGATGAAATCCATCTATAAAAATGAATTAATAAATAATCAGCAGTTTGTGCATATTCTAAAGAAATTTCTCCAATATCATTTAACCATTTTTCAACCATTTTTTTAAGAACAATAAAAGCATTTGCTCCTAAAACAAATTCATCTCTTTCCATTTTATATCTATCAATTTTTTTTAAATTTTCTTCATTAGTATGTGAAACTCCAATATTTTTCTTTTTTTCTCTTTCAACATATTGTAATTCATATCTTCCTCCAATATCTCTTAAATTATCACTTTCAATAATTGCATTAGCACAAAATAATCCTATATCAATTTCTTGAACATAACCTAAATATAATCCTTTATTAATTATTTTAGTAAATTCTTTATCTATTTGACCATAAAAATCATGATTCATATCTCCTCCTCCTAAATCAGGAAAACCACAAGGAGAATACCATAATATTTGTTTTGATAAATTTAACATTCTTCCAAATATTATATCTATACAATATATTGCCATATCATTTGCAATATTTGATATTGGAATATTACAATAATATCCTATTTTCTCCCTTGAATTATATATTGGATATAAATCAATATAATGCTCTGTTATTTTTTTTATTGTAAATCTTATCCAATCTAATGCTGGGTAATTATTATCTTCTTTATTAAATGGATATATTATAATTGGAAATTCTGATATTAATGTTAAGCCTAAATCATATAATTTTTCCTGGGAATAAAATGTTTGTTGAATTAATATATTTGGAATATTTTTATTATTTGAATTTGGGTTTTTTGTGTTATAACGAATTTCTGATAAAATTAAATTTATTTCTTTTAATGTTAATTTTAAATCTTGTCTTACATATGATTCTACTATAAAATCAAATTTAGGAAAATCAATTTCTGAATTTTCTTCTTGAATATCTTTATATATATTATCTATTAATCTTGAAATATTTGGTACTTCTATTTTTACTGAAACTGGATTAACTATGTAAAATTTTGCAATTTTTTTTTGGAATTTTAATAAAACAAAAACATGTCTTAAACCACAATTTGAATGATATAAATATATTTTATTTAGATAAAAATTATTCTGAATAACATTTTCATTTTCTAAATCATTATTTTTTCTGAAAGGAATTTCTGGATTTTTTACGTCAAAATCATCCATTGTAAATTCAAATTGTTCAACTGGTAAATTTATTTTTCTTTTATTATTAAATTTTATTATACTACCTAAATTTTTAATTACTTCATAAACTAATGGAATTTTAGTTTGATAAACTCCTTCAATTGAAGGTGTTACTAAATAATCATTAAAATTATTAAAAGTTGTTATAAAGTCTTTTTCTTCAAAATCAAATTCATATAAATTTAAAATAGGTTTATTTCTTGGTAAAATTAATTTAACTGGTTTAAAAACATCTGAAACATTTTGTTTCAATGAATTTATAAATATTTTTCTTTTTACTTTTAAATTTATTTTTGTCATAATATTCCCAAAAATAACCCATAAATTTAATAATCCTAAATATTTAGGATTTTCTTTTACTTGAATAATATATATTAATTCTTTTTTAAAAGCATTTTCTATATTAATATTTAATTGTGTCATTCTAAAATTAGAAATATTTGTTTTTTTATTATTTTTATTTTTTAATTTTTTCCATTTTTTCTTTTGTTGTTTTAACCAACCATTAAAATCATCATTTAGATTTATAATTTCTTCATTTTTTTCTTCCTCTACTTCAACTTCCATATTATTCAAATTTTCATATTGAATAATATTTTTAGACATATATTTCTCAATATTATTAGCATTCCCTTTTTTCTTTTTCCCATTATCATCTTTCTTTCCTTTCTTTTTATTATTAATATTATTATTATTTTCATTATCCAAATCTAAATTCAATTTCTCTAAATCTTTTTCAACTAAAATCATTTTATCAATATAATCTAAATGAGTGAAAAAATTATTTAAACTTTTTTGTTCATTTTTTTTTCTACTCATTAATCGATTAACCCATTCAGGATATTTTATATTAGGATAAGGATTATCAACTTTTTGCATAGCAGCAGGAATAATAATAATTTTTAAAATATTTCCAGCTAATCTTTCTTTATAATAATCCCAATCAATAACATCTCTCATATCAATATCATCAATAGAATAATCTTTTAGCCATTTTCTTAATAATTTTTTTCTAATATTTGAAGGACTTTGAAAAATAACAGTTGGAATTGCCCTTTCAGCAATTGGAGCTTCAAGTGGTTTTTTACTTATAATAAATTTACTACATAAACCTTTTTCTCTTAATAATTCTGTTCCTAATATTTCAGATAATCTTTTTGCACAAGTTATTGATGTTGATTTTTGAGAACCATATTCATCTATTGATTTACTCATCATTCTACTTTCTTCTATATAATCTAATAATTCTTCATCATTTATTCCTTCTCCATTTAATTCTAATATACTATACCATCTTTTTGCTATTTCTGCACATTCACTATAACATTCTGTTAAATTTTTTCCTTTCAAAAATTGACCAAAAACTTCTTCTTGAAATATTTTTATTATTTTCAATTCTCCTCTTCTTTTCAATTCAAAACCTTTTAATTCTTGTATTTTATCATCAAAATCTATTACAATATATCTTTTTTTTAACATTTTTCCTTCTTCTTTCGCAGCAGGTAAAACCATACATTTATAAGGACCATCAATTTCAAAAAAAACACTCATTTCTCTTCTAACAATCCAATTATCATTATTATCTTTTTCATTATAAACAGGATTAGAATATTTATCATAAGTTCTTTTATTAAGCATAGCTTGTGGAAAAGCGAAATTAATTTTTTTTCCATTTTTTAATTTTAATTTATAAAATTCAGGAAAACCTTTTGGTAAACAACACCAAATACCATCAGTATCTAATTCTAAAGGTTTTCCTAATCTTTCAATAAATTCTCTTGCTTCTGTAATTAAATGAGAACCTAAATAAGTTACCATTGCTGCCATTTCCATTGAAAACCAACGAGACCCTTTTCTCATTACATAACCATAAAATGAATTTAATATTATTTTATGTGCTAATTGAAGAGAATCATATAAATCTATCATATTCTTTGTATGTAATATCTCATCTTGATCTTTTTTATTTTCTGCTTCTTCATTCTTTATTTTCCATTCTTTTACTTTGTATTTAAATTCATATCTTCTATCACGAAAATCACGTACTGTATCTACATAAAAAGAATTTTCTCTCATACAAACTATTCCTTCTTTTTCTTTTAATTTCTTTATATGAATTTGTTTATATACTTTACTACAATATGTTTTTACTCTTTTTATTATATTTTTTTTATATTCATCTTCGTTTAAATCTCCTATTTCCATTTCCTCATTATTCATTATTTCAAAATCATATTGATATTTTAAATTTTCATATTCACTTCTTGTTAATGGAAATAATTCTCCTCTCCAAGCCCATTTCATATGTCTTTTACATTCATCAATATTATTATATAAACATTTAGAACATATTTCTTCTGTTGCAATTGCAACTGGTTGTAATTTATTAGTTAATATTATATTTGGATACATTGCTCCAACATCTAAATGATATATTAATGGATTAAGTAATATATTTTGATTTTTATTTGCTAATTCATATAATGCATTTAATTTATCTTTTATATCATTAATTACTTCATCATAATTTTCTATATCATCTTTACTATATTTTCCTTTATTTTCAATTTCTAAAGTAAAATTTAAATAATCTTCAGTAGAATTAATTAATTCTTCATAAGCTTTAGGATCGAATTTAAATTCAGTAGGAATATCAACTCGATAAATTCCAACATTTAAACATTCAACATGACCTCCAGAATAAGTTTCATTATCAATTAAATGACCTTCAAAAAATTTTTCAAATTCAGTGATTTGTTTTTGAGGAAAAATAATATTTCTTCTGTATGCTTGAGCCATAAGTAAATTTTCACAAAGAGTTCCAGAACCTTTTCTTAAAACATCATCAGGAGCTAAAGGAATAATAGTACATAAAGCAAAGATAAAATCATGAACCATTAATTTATATAAATAATAAGTAGCTAAAGCATCAGAAACAGAATAAGCACAAAATTGTTTTGGAGTTTCTCGAGCATTTTGAACCATTTTTTCTGGATCAACTTCAATTGGATTATAACCTAATTTTGCTTTTGTTACTGCTTTTAAACCATGTGATCCTTGAGGAAGAAAAGCATCTCTTTTAACCCAATATAAACAATCTATATGTATTGAAAATCTTCCCATATATTCTCCTTCTCCTGGTTTATTTGATAATGTTATATTTTGAAGTCCTAAATCTCTTTCTAAGGACATTCCATATACTTTTAATCTCTCTCCTATAAATGGTATATCAAAATAATCTCCGTTAAATGTTACAAATATATTAGGACGAGTCTCTTTGCAATGAATTATAAATCTCTTTAATAAATGTTCTTCATCTTTTTCATTAAATATATGAAAATTTCCTTCAAATTCTGGTTTAGGAGAATATTGAAAATCTTCTATTTCTTCACTTATAATACTTCTATTTGTTATTAAATAACCATCACCATCAATCATATATGAAATTAACATTATTGAATCTATTCTTGGATCAGGAAATTTTAATGGTAATTTTGTAGTTTCTATATCAAAAGCTAATATTGTTAAAGGATTTTTTGATAATTTTTCTGGAAGATGAGTTATTATACAACCTGTATCTCTATTATATTTTATTTTATACCATAAACCACATCTTATTTCTTTATCTATACATACTCTACTATGATATAATACATCATCTTCTCTTATATCTTCTATTTTATCTTGTAAATCTTCAGTGTCTTTAAAATCTAATACATTTAATACTTTTTTTTTAGCTTTTTTCTTTTGAATTATTGGTCTTAAAGAATTTCGAACTGAAACTAAATTTTGTACATTTTTAAAATTTACTTTTATTAATTTTTTTGTAATTCCTGATAAATGATTTGGTAAATCTAAATCAACTTTATCTACTATTTCACTTGAAGATATTTTTCCTTCATATTGTTTTGAAAGAAATTGATGATAATCTTCTAAATAACCATCTTGAACTATTATATAAAAATAAGGTTCATATTTATAAACACATTTCTTTAAAACATTTCCATTTTTATCAGGAGTTTCTAAATAAAAATACATTAATAAACATGCAATTTGTTTATTTAAAGTTGAATTTTGATTTGATATTAATGTATTTTGACCTAATTCTTCTGGAACTGAAAATGATTTAAAATTTCCTAAATATCCTATAAATTCTTCATCTTCTTCTATAAAATTTACTCCAATTCTATTTTATTATTTTTTTAATTTTACTCTGATTCAAATATTTCTGGGTCAAAATATTCTCTTTCTAATTTCTTACCGCCTTTTTTTTCATTGTTTTTCATTAAATTTTTAAAAAAATGAATTAAAAATAATAATTAATAATATTTCAAGCTTTAAATCATATAAAAAAATTGAAATTTAAACTTTATTATCAATCATAATATTTTAAAAAAAAATTAAAAAAAATATTAATTACAAAAATCAAATTTCATTTTAAATTTTAAAAAAATTAAAAATTTTTAAATAAAAAAAAACAAACAAAAGAATATTTTTTTTAAATTTGAGAAGCAGCATTTAATTTATTACAAGTATCTTCTAAAATTGTTAATAATGTATCTTCAGTTAATTCTCTATCTTTTCTTTCTCCTTCAACATCGGCTTTCATTTTAGTAATCATAATTCTTAACATTTCTAAAATTGCTTCTTCAGTTTCTTCTCTAGTTTTTTTATCTTCATTACAAATACTTTGTAATTTAGATATTTCTTCTAAAATTTTTTTAGAAATAACATCATCATTTTGTTCTCTTTCTCCTTGTTCAAATTTAACTAATCCTTGTAATTTAGGAAAATCATTCTCAAGATATGTTTTTAAATTTTCAATACATTCATATCTATTTCTACTTTCTTTTGATATTTCTATTTTTAAAGCATTAAATTTATCATCTATTAATATTGAAAATCTTCTTTCTATTTCTTTTCTTAAATCACTTTCTTGATTCATTCTCTCATTTATTTTATTTTCTAATACTTTTACATAATTATTTTTTGCCTCTGTATATGAATCAAATTTTGCTCTTTCATCTTCTATTTGTTTTTGAATTTTGTTAATCTATATTTTTTAAATATATTATTTATATTTTTACATTTTCTTTTACAATTTGAAATTTCTTTTGAGTTTGCTCATTTATGTCATTTAATCTTTCTTCTGTTCCTGTTATTTTTTCATGTAATGCTTCAAAATTTGTGGCTCTTTCTCCATCTATTGAATTCTATTTTTTAAAAAAATGTTTTATATATTTTTATCATACGTTTGCACTTTTGTTTGGGTTTAATGTAGACATTATTTTTTTATAATAAAAAATGTTATTAATTGATTTATATAATTTTATATTCTAAATTAAAAAGAATTAAAATAAAAAAAAATTAGAAATTATATAAATATTTTATTGGTAAATTATATCCTTAATAGCTATTTTTTCATTTTACAATTTCAAAGAAATATTTTTTAATTTACAGAAATATAATAATATTTCTTTAATATGTTTTATATAATATAAATCCTATATACTAAGGTGAATCGATATAATGGATGTTATTTGATTTTTTTTTGACTTTATTTTAATAATTAATAAAATATTAAACAAGTTTAAAACTATATAATTTATAAATAAAACGTAATATTCAAAGAGTTTCTTCCATTTTATTATCATCTTTCTCATTTTTCTCATCATCAATATTATTATTCTCTGCATGATTATCATTATTATTATTATTATTATTATTATTATTATTATTATTATTATTATTATTATTATTATTATTATTATTATTATTATTATTATTATTATTATTATTTCTCATTTCCATTAATTTTCTAAATCTTTCTCTTATTTCAGCAGCATCAGCTCGTTGTTCAGGATCAACAACAGTAGCTCTTTCAACAATTTCTTGAATATCAGGACTGAGTCCATCAGGAATAGGAAAAGGTTTATTTCCAATTAATCTTCTGGTAATTAATTGCTCACTCGGAGCATGTTTTTTGGTGATATTATGATAAGGTTTAATTCCTGAAAAAATTTCACTAGTCATAACACCAAAAGACCAAATATCACTTTTAATAGAAATAGGAACAGGTTTAACATCATCAATATCAGGATCACTAAATTTATCTAAATCAATTTGAAATTGTTCAGGTGACATATATAATATAGTACCAATTTGAGCTCTTGTAAAAGTTGAAGTATGAGAAGCAATTTTTGATATTCCAAAATCGATTAATTTTACTTTTTTTTCATCATTAATCATTATATTTCCTGGTTTTATATCTCTATGAATTAATTGCTTTGAATGAAATTGTTCTAAAATTTCACTTAAATCATATAATACACTTATTTTTTCTTTATCATCCATATTAGGATATAAATCTTTTAATGTTTTTCCAGATATAAATTCAAATATTAAATTATAGTGATTTTTCCGTTTCATTACTCCAAAAAATTTTGGTATGTTTATATTATCTGCTTTTTTTATTACTTTTATTTCATTTAATAAACTATCAAAAATTTCTTGAGTTTTTTCCTTTAATTTTATTTTTTTTATTGCTACTGAATTTTCTAAATATTTTCCTTTATATACTTTTCCAAATGCACCTTCTCCAATTACATATTCTCTTATTACTTCTGATTCTGGAATTATTTTAGAACCTATTTTTATTATTTCTTCTTCAAAAGTTTTTTCTAATAATACACTTTCTTCATCTAATATCTCCATAAATTTTTAAATTAAAATTAAAATTTTGGATTTGGTTTTTTTTATTTTTCAGTTTTTAATTTTTTTTTAATGGATGTGAAAGTTAAGAATATAAATTTAATTTATAATTAATATTTTTTAATTTTTGAAAAAAAAATAAAATAATTCTAAAAATTATAATGTCAAATAATGAATCATTAAATGTTGAAAAAGAAGAAAAAAAAATTGATGAAGAAGAAAACAAAGAAGATAAAAATGAAGAAGAAAAAAAAATAGAAAATGAAGGAGAAATATTAAAAGAAGATAAAAAAGAAGAAATTAAAAAAGAAGAAGAAATAAAAGAAGATAATAAAGAAAACGATAAAAGAGAAAATGAAGAGGAGAACAAAGAAGAAAAAAATAAAGAAGAAAAAAAAGAAGAAGAAAAAAAAGAAGAAGAAAAAAAAGAAGAAATGAAAATAGAAGAAAAAAAAGAAATAGAAATATTAGAAGAAGAAAAAGAAATAAAAGAAGATAATAAAAATTCAAAAATAGAAGATAATAATATAAAAGAAACTCAAAAACAATTTAACCAAATGATGGAAAATCATCCAAATAATAAAAATTTATCAATGGATAAAGAAAAATTATTTGAAACTTTTATGCTTTTTCAAAATTTTATAAATATAAATAATAATATTCAAAATGAAAATAAAAGACAAGTTAATAATGAAGTAGAACGTCAAATAAAAACAAAATATACAATGAGTAAAAGTCCAAAAGAAAAAGAAAAAGAAGAAAATTCTCCTCTACCAAAAAAAATAAATTATGATGATAGACCAATTAAATCTTCTACTCAAAATTTTATGGAATTATTAGAAAAAACTTTAGCTAATGAAAAAGAAGAAGATTATATAAAAAATCCTCCTAAGAAAAGAATTATCAGACAACCTTATGAAAGTAAAAAAAAACAAATTAATATTTCTAAACCTTCAAAAAATGATAAAAAATATACCTATTATACTGATTTTTTAGATGAACAAGGTAATTTAGATGAAGAAAAATATAATAAAATGAGAGGAAAAAGTTTTGGAAAAAATAATAAAAATAATAATAAAAGTTTAAAAAATGAAAATGAAGAAAATGAAAATAAAGAAAAAAATATTAATATTGAAAATCTTAAAGAAAATTTAAAAGAAAGTGAAAAGAAAAAAGAAGAAATTAAAGATAATAATAATATTATAAGTGAAAAGCAGAAAGTTATGAATGAAAGAAAAAAAATTAATGAGCAATTAAAATATAATAATCATCCTGAAATTGATAAAAATACTAAAACTATGATTGAACAAAAAATTAATGAATTAAATATAGAATTATCAGAATATAAAGAAGAAAAAGCTAAAATGGAAAGATTAAATAATGAATATTTAAAAATTCAATTAAAATTAAATAATGATATTGAACAATTAAATTTAAGAAAAGATGAATTTGAAAAATATAGAGAAGGAGAAATAAAAAGATTTGAAAAGGATAGAAAATTACTTAATACATTAAAAGTACAAAATCAATCATTAACTCAAAATGCAAAAAGAGATAAAGAGATAATAGAAGGATTAAAAAATCAGATAATAAAACTTCAACAAGAAATGAAACAAAAAGAAAACACAAGTAAATTAACAATAGAAAAATTAAAAAAGCAAATAGAAGAACTGAAAAAAATGAACGAGATTAACATGAACAACAATAACAATAATAATAATAACAATAATAATAATAATAATGATAATATTAATAAGAATAATAATAATAACATCAATAATAATAATATAGGTAATAATAATAATATAAATAATAATAATATATCAAATGTAAATAATGAAAGTGATTCTCCATTACAAAAACAAAGCCGTAATACAACAAATATCCAAAAACAACCTTCTTATAATAAAAAAGTTCCAAAAAATATTTCAATAAAAACAAACAAAGAAAATATAAATTTAAATAAACTTCCATTTCCAAAAACAATATCTCCAAAAAATCAATCAACAACTCCAAAATCAAATTTTCAAAAAACTTCATCAAAAAAACAGCAAATATATCAAAAGCCTCAGAATGAAAAAATAGATTTTAAATCAAAAACAATTCAACCAACATCAAAAGAGAAATATTTAATGTCAATAGATGATGATACATATGATTTTACATTTCCAGAGAAATATCATAAAAATGATAAAAGTACAATAATAAAAACATCATCAAATGAAGGAAAAACAATAAATTTATATTCAAATAATAAAAGAGAAGTAATATTTCAAAGTGGAGTTCGTAAAGAAATATTTCCAGATGGTTATCATATAGTATATTTTACAAATGGAGATTTAAAACAAATATTTCCAGATGGAAAAAGTGTATATTATTTTAATGAAGCTAAAACAGTTCATACTACTTTTAATAATGGTCTTCAAGTTTTTAGATTTAGTAATGGACAAATTGAAAAACATTTTTCTGATGGAAATAAACAAATTTTTTTTCCTGATGGTTCTCAAAAATTTATTAATAATGATGGTTATGAAGAAACTTTTTTTTCTGATGGTACTGTTCAAAAACTTGATAAAAATAATAATTTAATATTAGAATTAAAAGATGGAACTAAAGAAGTTAAATATGCTGATGGAAGAGAAGAAAGAATTTTACCTAATGGTAATGTTGAAACTATTGAAAAAAATGATGATGATGAAGTTATTTCTAATGATGATTATAATGAAAGTATTGAAGATAATGATGAAGAAAATATTTGATATTTTTTGTATATGTAATTTACTATGGAACGTTATTTTTATTAATTTATATAAATATGAGATTTTCAAAAAAAAATTGAATATTTAATAAAATTATCAATAAAAAGTTTTTTTTATTATTTTTTAAATATTTTTTGATTATTTGTAAAAAAAATTTATGAAAATTAGAATTAAATAAAATTATTGATAACTTAAAAAAGTCAAAATAAAATAATATTAATAATCAAAACTAATTTTTAAAGCATATCTCAATTTAACTTGTTTAACATCATAAACAATAAATTCATTATAATTAATTCCCCAATAACCATCATGATTTTTTCTAACAGGATTTTCACAAGGAACATAAACATCTTTACCAATATAAACACCTTTAGTAGGATAAATTTCTCCAACTCCTTGAATACTATTATTATCTTTTTGCATAGTTTTAGGTAAATTATAATCAGTATTATCTCTTTTTTCAATATTTCCTAAAGCAACTTCACATAATAAAATTAATCCAATATTATTTACAGGATAACAATAATTACAACTTTTTAAAGCCATATCTGCAAAATATAATCCTTTTCCAAATAAATATCCTGATGAAGGAGCTTCTGGAGGAGCAATTTTTAATCCTTGAGATAATATTCCTACAAAATTTGATATTCTTGTTCCATGCCAAAGTAACATTTTATTATTTAATTTATTTAAATATCTCTCTTCTTCACCTTCTCTTTTTATTTCATATGCTTCTAATAATTTTAATTTATTATTTCCATAATAATAATTGTATTTTTCTTTTTTTAAATGAACTTTTAAATATTTCTCTAATAATTGATATATTTCTTCATTTGGAGATATATGCTTTATTTCACAATGAAGTTGTTTATAATAATTTAATAATATTGCTGATTCTGAATCTGAAGAATTATCTTCTATTATTTTTGTTGCAACTTTCATATGTTTTAAAGTATCTATCATATCAATTTTTTTTTTAACTTCTTCTAATGAATCTATTATAAAAAGATACATTTTTTTAAAACCAAAATCATGAGGAATATAAGTAAAAAATTCAGATGATAATTTAGTTAATATTGCTTTTGAAGGTGATTTTTTTTGTAATTCTTTTTCTATATCTTTTAATATTAAATATCCTTTATTTAATGATTCTTTTGCTAATTTTCCTAATGGCATTTTTGAACTATCATAACCAATTTCTTTCATTTGTTGATTTATTATTCCTGTATTATAAATTAGTTGAATAAATTCAATAACTTTTTGACTTAAAGTTTTATTTAATTCTTCTTTTAATTTCTCTTCTTTATTATTATCCTTCTTATTTTTTTTCTTCTTTTTTTTTTCTTCATCTTCATCTTCATTAGAATAATCTAATATAATTTCTTTATAACCTCTTCCAGTTTTTTCTTTATATTTAGAAAGAAATTTACTTATTGCTCTTTCCAAAGGAAGATTTTCAAATTTATTTTCTCCTCTTACACCAACTCTTCCCCATCTTAAAAATAAATAATATTCTTTAGAAATATCATTTTGTAATAATTGGATAATATAAAATTTATTATTATTATGTTCTAAATTAGATTTATTTAAAGTACATGAAAAATATTTTGCATTAAAATCTCCATTTTCATCTAAAACTACATGATAATTTTGAGCAGAAGGAACATATGAATCAACTACTACTCCTGATTTTGATATTACTTTTTTTATATTTTTATTTTCTTCTATTTCTTCAATTTCTTCTAATTTTTCTTCTTTTGCTTTTTTTCCTTTTTTTGAAGATTTTAAATTTTCTGAATCTTCTTTTTTTGTTGATTTTTTTGGTTTTTTTTTTTTTCTTTTTTTTGCGTTTTTTTTGGTTTTTCTTCTTCTTCTTCCTCTTACTCTTATTCTATTATTGGTTTTTTAGATTTTGATGATTTTTTTTCTTTTTTTTTTTCCTTTTTTTTTGATTTTTCTTTTTTTTTGCTTTTTTGATTTTTTTTTGAGGATATTTTTTTTTCTTCTTTTACTTCTTCTTCTATTTCTTCTTCTATCTTTTTTCCTTTTTTTATTTCTTTTTTTTGTTTTTTTGTTTTTTTATTTTTTTTTGCCATTTAATTTTTATTTAAAATTATTTTTTGATTTCCTTTATATATTAGAAAAATATTATTAAAAAGTAAATATATTTTTAATAATTCATCATTTAAGGAAAAATGGATAAAAATTTTAATAAATTTTTTAAATTAACAGAATAAAATTTTTACTTTTATTCAATATACAAATATTTAATTCTTTAAAGCAATAAAAATGGATAATAATGATAAAATAAGTTTACCAAAATCTAATAAATTAATATCATTTCCAAAATCTTTAGATAAACCATTACATTTGAAAACAAGTGTGTTAACATTAAAAAAGAAATCAAATAAATTATCATATGACCAAATTTTAAAAATAAATAGACAAAATATTGATAATTATTCAAATTTTTTTAGTGAAATAGTTTATTCTGAAGAAGTATATTATAGCCCAAAACATATTTCATATGATGAATTAATAGATTATATAAATATAAATCAACCATTTGGAAATGATAAATATAAGAATTTTAAATATTTAAATTATAAATATGATAATAATATTTTTTTTTCATCAAATTTTGAAAGTGGAAATTTAAGAATGGCAATAAAACATTCAGATAATGAATATGATTTAATAATAAGACCTGAAACAAATTCAACTCAAACTTTCCAATGGTTTTTTTTTTTAGTTGAATTAACAAATCCAATAAAATCCAAACAAAATATAATTAAGTTTAATATAATAAACTTATGTAAAAAATCTCTTTTATTTAACGAAAAAATAAGAATTTTATCATATTACAATAATTATTGGTCAAGAGATACATTTAATATAAATTTCTATGAAAATACCATTCCAAATTATAATGATGAATATGATTATAATTTAAATTATAATTCAATAGATGATTATGAATATGATTATTATGATAATAATAAAAGATCATTTAATACATTAACATTTTCTTTTGATTTTTCAAAAATAGAAACATCTGAAAAATATGTTTTTTTTTCTTATTCTTATCCATATACATATTCAAAATTAAAAAAATTTATTTTTTCATTAAATAATGAAAAATATATTCATTATGAAGAAATAGGAAAAACAATTTTGAGAAACCCAATTCCATTGTTAATAATAACTAATTTTAAAGATCCTATTGAAATAATGGGAAAAAAAAAAGTTATTTTATTAACTGGAAGAGTTCATCCAGGAGAATCAAATTCATCATATGTTATTCAAGGTTTAATAGAAAATTTATTAAGTAAAGATATTTTAATAGATAAATTAAGAAGAAATTTTATTTTTAAAATTATACCAATGTTAAATCCGGATGGAGTAATTTTAGGAAATTATAGATGTAATTTAAATGGTTTTGATTTAAATAGAATGTGGATTGATTATAATGCTGATATTTCTCCAACAAATTATTATGTTCATGAAATTATAAAACAAACTTTAAAAACTAATGATATTTACTTATATTGTGATTTTCATGGTCATTCTGCTAAACAAAATTTCTTTTTATATAGTTGTAATAATAATAAAGAAGGTGAAGAATTAGTTTTAATAAATATATTTAATAGAGAAAGTATTTATTTTGATATAAAAAATTGTTATAATAAAATTTCTCCTTTTAAAATAAGTACTGCTAGAGCAGTTATGAAAAATAAATATGGAATTAATTTAAGTTATTGTTTAGAAACTTCATTAACTTCTTATAAATTACCTAATGGTTCTGTGTATCCTTTTAATATTGAGTCTTATAAAAAAATTGGAAAAGATTTTATTATTGCTCTATGTAAGTTAACAAATACTAAATTATTTAATTCTATGATTGGAGCAATAAATTTAGAAAAAAAAGACAAATATTATAAATCAAATAAAAAAGCAAAAAAAAAAAAATGTAAATAATATAATTTTACCTCCAATCATCACACATCATAAAGTAAATCTATCAATTTCAACATTTAACTCAAATAAATTCTAAATCATATAAATATATAAATAAAATAATTAAAATAATTAAAATAACATAAATAAAAACAAATCTTCAAAAAAAAAAAGATTTAAAAAAAAATAAAAAGTTCTTCATCACTATAAAAAACGACTAAATAAATAAAAAATAAACTTGAAAAAAATACAAAAAAAAAGAACAAGTTAATTTACTTTTTTTTACAACTTCTAAGATGAACTAATAATCTATCAGGTAAGAAAGTTCTTCCACAATTTTCACAAGGAACAAGAGCTTGTGTATTATAAGTATCAAAAGCTTGAGCATTCATAGCATCTAAATTATAACCTCCTCCTCCTCCCATAGAATTCATCATAGCCATATTTTGATTATAACTAGCAATAATTTTATCAGCACTTCTTCTCATATTTTTAGGTAAATCTTGTTGTTGAAGTTCAAATTTTTTTTTACAACTTTTCATATGAATTTCTAAAGAAGCAGTTCCAAATTCTCTTCCACATAAAGGACATACTAACATTCTTGGTTTTTCTCCTGGCATTCGAGGAGGACTTTTTCTTCTTTGTGGCATTGTCTGTGAAAAATTTCCTCCTTGTTGATTTTGAGGTTTATATGACATTGTGTTTGAAAATCCTGAATTTTGATTTATTTTTGATGATGATTTTTTTAATGATTTTGTTGATATTAAATTATTGAAATTCTCTAAATCTTCATCTGATAATGTTAATCCTCCTTTTATTGTTTTAAATAATAAATTGTATTCTTCTGGAAGAGTTATACGAACCTTCTTCTTCCCTTCATATTGTAATTTATCTTTGAATATATGGTTTTGAATTTCTGATGAAGGATAATATTCTCCACATATGAAACATAAAATATTTTGGGAATCCATTTTTTTATATGGGTATTTTTATTTATTTTTTGCTTTTTTTTTTTTTATACAAATTTTTTTAACTGAATAAATATATTGTTTTTTTATTTTATAGAATTATTTATTTATTTTTTTGAATAATGAATTATTTATTTTAATGTTTTTTTTATTCTTTTTTTTCTTCTTCTTCATCTTCTTTTGGAATAGATACTGGTAAAGGTACTAATTCTTTTTTATAATTTTCTGCTAATTTATTTCCTAATTCAGTAATAAATGGTTCATAATCTTCATTTATTTTTTCTATATAATTATCTTTTTCACCTTCTTCAAATTTATAAGCAAAATCAATACAATCCACAAAATTTTTTCTCCAAATTCTATCAAAACTTTTATTTATACATAAAATTTTTAATTGATCATTCATAAAAGGCATATTATATATTTTTTCAGAGAAAAAATGAGGATAATAATTTTTAGTTTCTTTTTTCTTTTTTAACATAGCTAATTTACTTTTTGGTTTGTCATCAACTTTATCATTAGGATTTTCAAGAGGATAAATTTCAGGTTGAAGTAAACAAATACATTCTAAAGGAATTTCATCAGTTGATAAATCCCTTCTTGCAAATTTAACAACTCCAAAATCACTTCCTTCTTTAAATTTCTCTAAAATTAAATTAAATATTTTTAAATAAGTTTCTTCTATATTTTCTAATCCAATAGAATTTTTTGCAGTTTCAAAGAAAAAAGGTAACATATCATCATTAATTAAAGTATTTTCATAGAATTTTTGAACAACTTCTTTAAATTTATCATCATTTGGTCTTATTATATCTTCAATTGTTTCAATATTTTCATCAATTAATTTATAAGAATCAATATCTTCATTTTTATAAACAAATATAAAAGAATGTGATTTTTCCATATATGTACTTAGAATTTTATTTATTTTTTCATCATCTAAAAATTCAGGATTAATTTTATTTATTAATTCAAAAACTATAGCAATTTGACCAATAACTCCTCCTGAAAGAGTATAACCTTTATCTTTTTGATAATAAGCATTAATATCAAATATATTATCAGGAGAATTATCTTCTGTAAATTCAGCTTCTTTTAATAAATTTTCTCTTATAATTACTCTAATTCCATCTAATACTTTTTCATGTCTTCTTCTTGCTCTTTCTTCTTTTTTTCTTTGTATTTCTTCTGCTTCTCTAATTTTTAATATTTCTCTTATTCTTTCATTTTCTTTTAATCTATTTTTCTCATTTACAATACTTTTAACATGTTCTTTATTAGTTTCATTAATATATTTATATTTAAGCATTTTTTGAATATTATCAATTTCAGTATATGAAGTATTATATTGTACCTCTGCAATATTTTCTAAATCAGGTAATAAATCAGTGTAAAAGTCTTTTGAATCAGGAGTTTTATATATTCCTCTTTCATGAAGAGTATTATGTGTTTCCTTAACAATTCTATTTATATATTGTTTAGCTTTTATTCTAGAATATAATTTTCTTTGGAACATTTTAGTCATTTCTAATCTTTCTAATTTTTCCATTTTTTTTTTTTTCATTTCTTCATATTTTTCTTTTTCCATATTTTCAATATTTTTAATTCTATTATTATCTTCTTCATTAATATTTTTATATTTTTCTTGTTGTTCTTTAATAACTCTTAATTCTTCTTCTTCTAAAACTTCTCTTCTTGAATCTTCTAAAGTTTTACTAACAATAATAGAAACCAGAGGTTTAACTTCTTGAGTAAAATTAAATAAATCACCATCATTAATTTGAGTTTCAACATCAATTCCATTTTTTTCAGGCCAAATTAATTTAGGAACTGGTTTTTCAGGTATAGGATCAGTTTGAATAATTTCATCAAAAGAAATTGGTTTAGGCATTAATGTAGTAGTAACTTTTTCTGTAAAAATTCCAAAACCTTCAATATTATTTTTTTTTTTCTTATATTCTTCTATTTTTTTCATTGCATCTATTGAATATTTATTTCTTATATTATATGATCTTTTTAAATTTGAATTTATAACATTTTGATTTTTTTTCTTTTTTTGTTCAGGAAGACTTCCATCATATGAGGAAGATGTTACATAAACTACTCCAAAATTATGTCCACGACGTAAACGAGGATCTGTTACAAAATTATATGTTAATTTATTCGAAGATGGATTGTAATTCTGCTTATTTTCTACTACTGATGATGTTAAATTTAATGGAGATAGATTTGACATTTTTTTAAGTTTTTTTTTATTTTTTTTTTAACTTGGGGGTTATGGTTTTTTTTTTTATTTTTTTTTTAAAATTATTTTTATATTATCTTTTATTTTTTTAATTGTTTTTTAAAAGGATTTTTTTTATAATAATATGATTCTTAGGTTTCTTAAACTTAGGCATTTATTTTTGAATTACTTGAATAAATTAATTTAAAGAATAATGTTTACTTATTTAATAATATAATTTTTTAATTATTTATAGATTTTTTTTATATATAATCATGAAAACATAATAAATAAATAAATCGTTTTATACCTTTTTAATTTTAAATTTAATATTTAAAAATAAAAATATTATTATCAAAAGATGAACAATTGGGATAGAAATCGTCAAGATATGGTATATAAGCAAAAACTTCAAAATGTAAAATCAACTCTTCCAAAAATAATATATAGTAACAATTCATCAGCAAAGAAAAAAAAATCATCAAATATAAATTTATATCAAAACACAAAATATAAACTTCCATCAGCAAATATTCCAATATCTTATGATAAGCAAAAAGATTTTAAAAAACAAAATTATTTAAAACATTTATTAAATGAATTTGGTTTATCTCAATATTTAAGAAAAATATTTGAATTAGGTTATGATGATAATAATTATTTTAAAATAGGTTTATTATCAAGAAGAGAATTTGATGATTTAGTATATAATATTCATATATATCCAGGTCAAATGGTAAAAATGGAAAATTTTTATGATTATTTAAAACAAATGAACTTTAATAAAGGAAATAATGTTTATTCAAATAAACCAAAAAGTTCAACTGGAACAAAAAGAACAATGTATCCTAATCAAAATTATAACACAACTCCATTAAGTTCTAATACAACAAGACCAAATACTACTACTAATTTATTAATGAAAAATAAACCTAGTTCTGTCAATCCAAATTCACAAAGAAATTTTAATTTTTCAAATAATTCTCATAATAAAATTATTAATGCTTTTAGTACTGGAGATTTTGGTTACAATTATTTTTTACAAGATAATAATAATGAAAGAAATTCTTTTAATGTAAATAAATTTAGTACTCAACAATATGATGATACATTAAGAGGAAGAAATATTAATATTAATGGAAGTAATAATATGAATTATAATAATAAAAATGGGAATGAAATTGAAGAAAAAATGAGTAATGATGTTGATAATATGCTTAAATATTATATGAATGAATTAAATGAAAAATTAGATGATTCATATAATACAATTGAAGATTCTTCTTTATCAAATATTAATATTACAACTTCAATTGCCAATATTGATTTAGGAAAAGTTGAAAATCAACAATTAAAAAATAAAAAAGAGAATAATTCAAATAATAATACAATAGCATCAACAAATAATACTTCAGGTGTAAATCCTCCAATAAATAAAAAACCAATTCCAGTTAAATTACCTGGAATAAAAAAAGAAGAAAATAATAATAATAATAAAAATTCAAATGATATATTATTAAAAAATAAAGAACAAAAAAGAAAATTGGAATTAAAGCCAATAGAGAAAAAAGATAGTAAAAATATAGAACAACAAGAAAAAGAAGAAGACATAATAGATGAAATAATAGAAATAAAAAATAAAGAAAAAAACTCAAAAAAAGATGAAAAGAAAAAATTAGAACCAGGATTTATAAACTTTGAAGAAATAGAAGAAAATTTTGAGCCAATAAAAGAAGAAAAAAAATTATCTCTTTCACCTCCAATGCAAATAAATAAATATACTTCATCAGGTAATTTTGAAAATATAAAATTACAAAAAAACATTAATAATAATAATGATAGATATACTAAAGAGCAACAAATATATGATAATATAAGATTAATTAAAAGTTCTGAAGGTGATTATATTCATCAAAATATGGATCAATTTGATATTGAATATATGTGTAGATGTCTTGGTTTAGCTATTATGAAACATTTAGAATCTGCAAAAGGAAAACAACATATTTGTGATTTAATTGATATGAAAGATTTTAATTTTTTTAATTCTTTATATAACAACAATATGAATTTTTTATTTAATTTTTTTGATAAAAAAACCCCTATTCCTAATAATCAAATTAGTAATTTAGATAAAATTGAAATTGAAGAAAAAAAACATAAAAATGAAATTATTGATGATGATATTATTTCTTATGTTCAACATTTTAAAAATAAATATGATGAAAAGTTAATTAAAGATAGTGAAATTAAACAAAATAAATCAAAATTACATGGAAATTTACAAGAAATTGAAAAAGATATTAAATTTATAGATGAATTTTTCTCAATGAAAAAACCAGTAAGAAATTATCAAAATGTATCTGAAAAATCAAAAAATATTCTTTGTAAAGAATTAAGTTATATTGGTGAAGTAGATAGTGAATTAGCAATATCAAAATTAAACAATTCAAATCAAGTAAAACAAGATGAAAAAAATAATAATAATGAATTAGAATATATGGAAGAAGAAGAAGTAGATAAAAATAAAAAAATATTAGAAGATATTGAAGAAGAAAAAAAAGAAAATGAAGATATAAATGAAATAAAAAATGAAGAAGAAGAAAAAAAAGAAGAAAATAAAGAAAATTTAAATAATAATAAAAAAATTGATATGAAAGATTTAAAAGATACAGTAAACATAGGGACAATAGCAGATGATAAATTTAGTGAAAAAAAAGAGAAAAATGAAATAGAAATAGATAATAAATTTACATCTATATCAGAAAATACAAAAATAAAAAATGAAAATGAAAAAATAAAAGAAGAAATAAAACAAGAAGAAATAAAAGAAAAAGAAATATTTGAAAGTGGTTCAATGGAATCAGATTATGTAATAGATGCAAATACAGTAGAAAAAATAAAACAATATTTATTAAAACAAATAGAAATATTTGATGATGATTATATTTATTCTTCTCAACATATTCCAACAAGAAAATATGTTCCTCCTCCTGATCCACAAACAATTTTTGAATTTTGTGCAAATATTATGATTTTAACAAAAATGGAAAAAGAAGTTATTATTATTTCACTTATTTATTTAGAAAGATTTATTTTTAATACTGGATTATTTTTATCTCCTAGAAATTGGAGAAGATTAATCTTTATTATTATGGTTATTGCTAGTAAAATTTGGGATGATGATTCTTTTGAAAATAATCATTTTGCTCAAGTTTTTACTCATTTAAAATTAGGAGAAATTAATTTAATGGAAAGAACATTTTTAGAATTAATTAATTATAAAACTTATGTTAAATGCTCTGAGTATTTTAAATATTTTTTTATTATTAAAAGTATTGCTTTGAAATATAATTATAATGGTACTCAATTAGTTCCTATTTCTGTTGAAAAAATGATGAAAATTCAAGAATATGCTTATTTAATGCAAAAAAAAGTGAGAAAGAAATTTTCTTTAAATAATTCTTCTCAATTTTAAAAGAAATATAGTTTTTTTCTTTGTTTTTTATTATGCTTTTATTATTTTTTATTATAATAAAACAATTTTTTAAATTAGTAAATTTTACTTTTTTTTATTTATTATAAGAAATATTAGTTTAAATAAAAAAATTAATTTTTTTTTTTTAACTATATGAAATAATAGCTTTCACTAAATCCTTAACTGAAATAATTTGAGTACTTTCTAAACCAATTGCATTAAAAACACCATATAAATCATTTTCATTACAATCAATTCCTATTTTTTTCAAAGCTAAAGGAATATTACTAAAATCAATTAATTCATTATTATCATTCTTTCCAAAATCACATAATAATTGATATAAATTAATATTATTTTTATGAACAATATTAATTATCTTTTGAGTTAATTCTTTATTTAAATTTCCACTATTAGAAACAACAGAATATTTCATTGTATTAACTCCATTTAAATTAACATTGACTATAGTTGAATTATCATAATTTGAAGTTTGTATTATATTTTTTTCTTTTATTTTCTGTAATAAATCCCAAATTATATCATCTTTAACTTTTAACATTTTTTGCATTTTTGAATAATTGTCTATTTTTGATTTTTGATTAATAATTTCAGAAGGTAATTTAGTAATATCTTTATCTAAATTTAATTCAATTGGTTTTGTTATTAAATTATCAATTAAATCAATTATATTATTATATCTTAATAAAAAATCTAACATATCATTAGAATCTTTAGTATCATTCATAAAATTAATAATTTCATCTAATTGAACTAATTCTTTTTGAATACTTGAACTTTCAAAATTTAATATTGCAATTCTTTTTCCTTTTTCATTATTTAAAGTATCTAACATTCCATTAAAATTAATATTAATATTTCTTTCAATATTATTACTAACTTTATCAATTTCATCGATTTTTTTGTCAATAATACCTAAATTTCCAGTCAAAATATCATATCTTTTATTTAAATTATTTAAACAAATATCATTTAATTTCTTAAATTTATTTCTATAGGCATCATTAATATTACTAATTCTATGTAATTTATTATTATGAGGACCAATAATTTGACATTCACTACAAATTGGTTCTTCACAACTTTCACAATAAAATTTAAGCATATTATTATGATGATAACATAATTTTTTTAAATGAGGCATTTCATTTAAAGGATGTCTAATATGATTTTTAAAAGCAGGAATTATATGAATTTGATTATCACATATATTACATAAACTTTTTTCACATTCTTTACAATAACATACTGCATCATTTTCATAACAACCATCACATTTAGGATTATTTAATTGAAGATTATTCATACTTTGAGATAATAAATTTATATTGTTATTTAAATTAAAATTACTTGTTGGAGGATTTTCAAAATTTTTGGGATCTAAATTATTATTTGTATCTAACATTTCTTGAGTTGGATTTTCGTCGTCTTTTTCTGGAGATTTTGATTTTGAAGATTTTTTATCTTCTTCATTTTTTGATTTTTTCGATGTTGTTGATTTTAAACTTTTCTTTGATGCTATTGATTTTTTTGATGCTGATGATTTTATTGATTTTGATGATTTTAAACTTTTATCTGATAAATCTTTTTTTGATGATGTTTTAGATTTAGGCTTTGTTTCTTTTTTCATTTTTATTTTTTATTTTATTATGGAATAATATATTTGTTATTCTTTTAAAAATATTTTTTTTATTTTAAATTTTTTTCTTTAAATCATTGATTACTTTTAGTATCATTTTAGATTTTAATTTCTTAAAAATCATTTGTAAAGAAAAAAAAAAAGAAAAATTCAAATTGTTGTTTATTTGAATAATTAATTTGACAAGTTTTAAATAAAATTAATGAAGTTAAATTAAATATAATCATTATTAACAAATTTTTAATATATTTTATTTTAATATTTAATTAATAAATATAAATAAGAAATTAAATAAATAAGAAATAAGTTTAAAAAAAATTGAAGAAAATGTTGAAAATTTAATTAATATATTGAAAAAAAGTTGTTAATGAGAATACTTGAAAAATTAAAAAATATATTATCTAATATTTGAAAAATTGCTTCAATATCAAAAATTAATTAATTATCAATTTTCAATTTTATATATTTTAATTATTTATTAGAATATTAAATTTAATTTATTTATATGAATTAAAGCAAAATCTGGGGATTGGGGATTGG
>JAJJKW010000431.1:0-29549 GCA_023805745.1 Isotricha sp. YL-2021b | reverse complement strand
AATCCCCAATCCCCAATCCCCAATCCCCAATCCCCAATCCCCAATCCCCAATCCCCAATCCCCAATTGTTAAATTCATTTGCATAAATTATTATTTTATTAAATTTGACATTGCTAAATTAAAAATATATTTTATTTTTCAAAATTTAAAACAAATTATTATTTATTTAATCAAATACTTGAATTTATAAAATATTCATATTACAATATATACAATTTAACATTTAAACTTTCAAATATTAGATAAATTAATAAGAATATTATATTTTGACAATTTTAATTTTTTACTGAAGTTTCAAAAAATAAAGAAACAAAAATAAAAGAAAAAAGAGAAGAAGAAATTGTGAATCACATTAAAATGAAAAAATTTTGAAAAAAATAATCATAATTCAAATATTTAGATAAAAAAACAATATATCAAAAAAAAATAAAGAAAAAAAATGAAATCGATTTGAAATAGAAAAAATAATTCATTAAAAGAAAAAGAAATATTAACAATAAAAGAATATATTTCTAGACTATAACCTTATAATGAAAATGTTGGTAAAAAAATATCAAATATTGGAGAAAGAGAAAAAGAATTAAAAAACATAATATAATATTATGGTCTTATTATTATATTACAAATATAACTCAGGGACAAGCTTTTGGGGATATTGCTTTAAGAAATGATATTAAAATAAAAAATTTTTAAATTATTTTTCTTGAAAGATGTTATTGTAGAACAATATAAATGTATATAAAAGTTGTATTATAGATGCTCAAAAAAATAAGAAAAATGAATTATTAGTTTTTTACTTTCTATTAATATTTTACATGGAATTGAAAGTGAAACTTTTGGTAATTTATAAATTTTTAATTTTTTAAACATATTGATTTAAAAAGAGGTAATTCACTTTTTAAAGAAGGTTAAAATGATATTTTTTTTATAAAGAAAGTGAAATAGAAATTAATCTTTTAATAAGTCTTAAAGATTTAAATTAAATAAAAAAGAAGGTGAAACAAAAGATGATGAGATTGAAGAAATTAATAAAAATAAAAAATGTGAAGAATATATATTATTTTGAAAAAAAAAACAGATAAATTGTTATTTCTCAAAAAGAAAGACTTGATGAATATGTTGTTGATGAATATTTTTTTAAGTGGAAAATATCTGAGTGAAATTTATAATATTGATTAAAAAATTTTATTTGATTGATTTTTTTCAGAAAAGCAATTTATTAAAAAAGAAAAAAATTATTGAGAAAAATAGAATAAAATAAAAAAAAGATTTGAAATTTTTTATAATAATAATACAATTGAAAAAAAAAAAAAAGAAGAAAATAAAATAAAAAAAATCAAATTTTTTTTTGATAAACTGAATTACATCAAAAAAGACTATTAGATTTTAAATCCTAAATATTTGTGAATATGTTCATTTAAATCTTTAGATAACATTAATATTTGTTTTTTATTTTTAATAATATTTGCCCAGTTAGTATTAATATTTTGAGAAAAATCTTCTATTTTTTTGATTAATTCTTTATATAATTGTTTTATATGGCTTTTTATTGCTTTATTCGTATTTTTAAAATATGATTTATATTGTTCAATTATTTCATTTACTACCTTTAATTTGTCAGTTTCATAGTCATGAAATAAATTATTTATTCCTTTTACCCATTTCCATGTTCTATTGAACCATCTTGCATCAATCCAATCTTTTTCATTAAAATAATTATATTCTTCATATTTTATATTAAAATTATAATTTTCATCATCAGATATTTTTTTATATTCCTTCATTAAATCATTAAATTTATCTTTTTCATCAAAATTTGGTATATTTATTTCTGATTGTATGTCTTTTAAATTATTTAATTTATCTGAATAAAAATTTTCAAAATGTTCTACTTCCAACCGTGAATGTTTTTTAAATTTTAATAATATGTTTCTAAAATTATCATTATTTTCATTAATACTTTTTAAAAATTTTTGTTTTTCTTCTTTATATTGAAAAGATTCTTTATTTATTTTATCTATTTCTTTTTTATTTTCTATAGAAAAATTATTAATGTGTTTAATAATTAAATTATAGGTTTTCTCTAATGATTCCAAAATTACATTTTTTTTGGTATTAAAGTATGACTTTTCTTTAGATGTCAAATCTATATCTCGTTTTAAAATAAAATTATTCATATAATTAAAATAATTCTTTATATCTAAAATAAAATCGAATATTTGGTTATTTAGTGTTTGATTCAGTATTATCTCAACATTATCTATAACTTTTCCTAATTTTGAAATCATATCTTTATAATTAGAAATTTCATATTCAGGATATAATTCTTTATTATTCTTTATTTTTAAATAAAATTCTACGAAGCAATTCTTCTCTTTTCTATTTATTTTGATTGAGCTTTTAGACAAAATTTTATCAAGCTGATTCAAGTATTTCTCTTTTTCTGATAAATCTTCTTTATATTGATTTTCTTTTTCTGGATTAATATATATATCTTTTAAATGATTTTGAATATAATCAATTAATTTTTTTTCTTGGGCTTCCTGAAATTGAGAAATTATCATATTTGTAAAATTAGTAAAATTATTAATCTCATTTTCAAAAATAGAATAAGATTCATAATCTGTAGTTTCAATACTTGATACTAATAATTTATTTTTATTAATATAATCTTCATTTTTCTTTTTTTTAATAAGACAATCATATCTATATTTCTGTTCAAAAATGTTAAGAATACTATTTAAAAGTTCATCCTCTTTATAATCATATAATTTAGAATGTGTAAATAAAAATAAACAAGTATTAATATTAAAAATTTTTTTTTTACTTGTTTCTTGATATATTAAATCTATTGATTTAGAAGCTCCTTTTATTCCAAATTCTTCTCCTTGTTTAACAAATATAAAACCATTTTGTTTTTTTAATAATTGTTTTATTTCTTCTTCTATAAATGTATTATTTTGTGAACCTAAACCAGGAAAATCAATGAATTCAATTTTATGTTTTAAATAATCAGATATATTTAAATTATCTAATGCTTGAATAGGTGTTTCTAAAATATAATATTCAAAATAATTGTTTTTATTTAATTCAATAATTTTATTTCTCACATTTTCTTTTCCTTTTTTTTTTGATTCATTATTTTTACATATAAAAACATTTTGACTTTTTTTTTCAATATATTCTGCTTCACAGAATGTAATATCAGAAATATTTTTAGTATATCTGATTATTATCCCTTTTTTTGTACATTCTGAAGATTTTGTTTCTAATAGATTTAAATTATAACCAATTAAAGTATTAATGAATGATGATTTCCCTGATGAATATTCTCCAATCAATAAAAAACTTGTTCTTAATAAAGAATTACTAATTTCTTTTAATATTTCATAAGATTTAATAATATTTTCAAAAGGTTTATATTCTAAATGAGTTTTATCAATATCTTTTTCATTATATTTGGTTAATTCTAAGAAAATATAATCAATACTATTAATAAATTCTTTTGGCTTCAGGAATTTTTTGTTTTCTTTTATTTTTTTTAAAAAAGAATAATTTTCTTTTTCTTTATCAAAATTAATATCATTTCTAATCATATAAGTTTTAATTTTTTCTTTTAATTCATCTAATGTATTTGTTAAATAATCATTAATTCTTGATTCAATGGTTTTTTTTATTAATTTTGAAAGAGAATTTAAATTTTTATCTTTGATATCTATCTGATTATCTTGTTTAAATATATTTGTAAAATTATTATATTGACCCATATTTAAACTTCCTCTAAAACCCTTTTTTCTAATTCTGTTATTAAGCTCATTTAATTCTTTATTTGGTTTTGAATTAGAATTCATACTTTTTATAGTTTCAAATTTTAACTTTAAATTGAAATCTTTATTTAAATTATTAACCAATAATCTTTTAATATCTTCTTTTTTATTATCAAATTTAAATAAAATATAACTGAAATAATCATCAAATGAATTAAATCGATTTAAATTTAAATTTAATTCTAATAGATTTAATTCTAAACAATTTTCATTATCGATACAATTAATATTAAAATTTTCTTTTAACATTTCTTTAAATTTATTGAAATTATCTTCTTCATTTCTATTTTTCTTGTTAAAAATATATAATGAGTTTTCAAAAACATTATTTTGGCTTTTATTTCTATTGTTTTTTTCAAAATATATTTCTTCATTTTGATATATACATTCCAAATGAGGAGGTTCTGTAAAGTTCATTAAAATTTCTTTTGTTTCTTGTTTTTGAAATTGTTGATTATCGAAAAGAAATATTGAAAATAAAAAGTTTGGTTGAATAAAAGGAAAAATTTGTGAATAATAAAATTCTTTAGAAAAGTCATCCTTTTGATTATCTTTACTAATTTCATTTAAACCTGGAATATCGATAAATTCAACTAAATCTGCATATTTTTCAAATTCACCATGAAATAAAGGTATATCAATTTCTATTAATTTAAAAAATTGTTCTACTTTTAGGCTCATCAAGTTATCTTTATTTTTGATATTTTTATTAATTTCTTTTATATAATTTGAATAAAAATATTCTTCTTCTTCTTCAGTATTTATTTCTTTATTTTTTATAAAATTATATTTGAAAAAATGTCTTTCTTCAATTGTTATATTTGATATAACTGGATCTTTATAATTTTTATTATGTCTAATAATACAAAAAAATTTTGTTACTATATTATTTCCTGTTTCTAAAACATTTTTTAATTGAAGTAAATAATTTAATAAAGTCGATTTACCAACACTTACAGGACCAATAAGAGGTATAGAAAATCTTGAAATATTTAAATAATTATGGTATTTATCTATAAAATTATCAATCTCCTCTTTTATTTTTTCATCTTCAATTACTTTTTTATATGAATTAGATAATGATAAAAATTCATATATTTCTTCATTTTTATAGTTTAGCTTTTCTAATAATTCTCTATTATGTGGTTTAGATTCCCTTGTTTTCCTTGTTTTCTTTGTTTTGTTTGTTTTGTTTGTTTTTTGTTTTTCTTGTTTTTTTTGAATTTCAAATTTTTCTTTATAATTTTGCTTTTCTGGTTCAGATTTCCTTACAGTTTTTTTGAAAAATAAATTTTTATAATCTAGACAAAAAAAAATTAGAAGAATAGGAATAATAATAAAAAAAATTTTTTTTTTTTGATTATAATATTTTTTTTTTTCACTTTCATCATTTATTTCTTTTTTATTTTTTTCTTCTTCATTTTTCCTTTCTTCTTTTTCATTATATTTCTTTGTATTTTCTTTTTCTTTTTCATTATCTTCATAATTTGTATTTTCTCCTTTATTTGTTTCATCTTGAATACTTTTTGTATTTTTTTTATTTTCAATTTCAGATTGTTTAATAGCTTCTCCTCCATTTAAAGTTTGAGTATCTATATTTGTATTTTGAATTTTTTCATTCGATTCTTTTTCTTTTATAATTTTACTTTTTCTCCCCTTCTCAATTTCATCTTGGCATTTTGACATTTATAAATATAAAATTGTCTACTTTAATTATTTTTTTTTTAATTTATAAATTTATTAAAAAAAAATACAATCTCAAATCCCCAAAGAACATTGTCATTAATTTTAGATAATAATTTTATGTATTATTTAAAATGTTAATTTTTAAATAGATTCATTTATTTAAAAAAAATCAAAATTTCAAATATAAAAAAATAATATAAAAATAAATAAAATTAGATATAAAAAAAATATAGTAAAAATAATTCCAAATTAGTTTATAATTATAAAAAAAAGAAAAGATACCCCTTTCTTTGCACAGAAAAAACGTATAGGTACCTCCTTTTTTTTGTTCTAGAAAGGAAAAATTTCTTTTATTTTTTTTTTTTTTATTTATGAATTAATTTTATTTTTTGAATATTCCCTTTTTTTCTCTTATAACTTCTTTTCTTCTTTAATTATTCTTTTTTATAAATTTAAAAAAAAAATATCCAAAAACAAATTTGAGTTTTTAAGTTTTCCATATAAAACAAAATATAAAAAAATTTCGGCTTTAATTTAATTTTATCTAATTTCATTTTAAATAATATTGAAATAAATTTTGAAAAAATCGAAGAATTTTTAAGTACTTTAGAAATTAAATATAAAAATCATTTATTCAATTTGAATTCAGATAAAGAAAGCTTGGAATATAGAACAAGAAAAATATTTCATAAAGATGAATTATTTAATAATGAATTAAATACCCAAAAATTATTTTATGCTCAATTAAATAAAGAATTATATCATTATAATTAGGTTACATATATTCAGTTATCAATTCTCTATAAATTAAATTGTTTATCTCCATGAAAAAAATCAAATACATCTGAATATCTATTAAATAATAAACAGTAAAAGTTAAATTGAAAAAAGTTGGAAATTAGAAAATTAGTTGGGAAGTTAGAAAAAGTTTTTTAAGCTACAGAAAATTTATTATATTTTAAAAAGAAAGAGAAAATTAAATAATCGTATATTAAATAAATAAACAATTTTAAATATATTAAATTGATTATAAAAAGGAAAAAAATATAAATTATTATAAAAGAAATGAATATTTTTCAATAAAAGAATTTTGAATAACCAATTTTTTTCTTGAATAAAAATCCTTTTATAACATTTTTAAACACTATAAAAAATTATATAAAATTAAACAATCTAAAATAATAATTTAATAAAAATCAAAAAAATAATATTATTAAAATTTTAATCTCCTTGTTCTCCATCATTATTATTATTATTATCATTATAAACAAGTACATCATTTTTATATTCAACATCTTTAACATTTCCATTAGAATCAGTTAATTTTCCAACACCATTTCTATTTCCATTAACAAAATTTCCTTCCCATTTACTACCATTTTTAAAAAAATAAGTTCCTAAACCATTAATTTTATCATCATCAAAATTTCCTTCATATTTAGTTCCATTATCTAAAATCTTCATTCCTTTTCCATTCATTTTTCCTTTTATAAAATTACCTTCTAAAATTATATTATTATCTTTATCATATAATTTCCCATGGGAATCTTTTAAATTATTTTTCCAATAACCTATAAAAAAATTATGGTTATCATTATTATTTTCATCATTTAATATAAAACATCCTCTTCCTTCTCTTTTATCTTTTTTATTTAATTGACCTATATATAGTCCATTTAAATCTTGTTTTTCTCCAAAATGTAAATTACTTTCATTTTCAGGATTTAATATTTCTAATTCATTTAAGAATTTCATATAATCTTTATATTTTTCATTAAAATAGTCTAATATTATTTTATCTGGATTAAATTCATTTTGAGCTCTTTTTATTCCTTCTTCATTTAAATAATCATAATATGAAAAATCTATGTCATCATTTTTTACTTCAGAAGAACAAAATTCTGAAAAGTCGAGGGATTCAAAATTATTTGGATTTTGTAATTCTTGATTTTTATATTTTAATGTTTTAAAATATGATTTAAGATTAAATTCACATTTTTTATTATTATCTATTTTCATTGATAATAAAAGACAATAACCTTTATTTGGGAGGACAATAAATTCAAATTGATTTATTTTAGAATAAGGATATAAAAGATACATATTATCCATATTATTTTGAAAAATCCATTTTTGATAACAATCATCAAATGGATTTATTATAAATTTTAATCCAAAACCAGTATAATTATAAAAGTTATCATCCATCACATATATTTCATCATCTTTCATAAATTCACCTTGATATTGTAATATTGCATTATATATCATTTGTTTTATTAAATGAAATTTTATATCTTGAATTGTTTGTTTTAATTTAAATAATATATTTGAAGAAACTTTTAAATAATATTCATTTGGAATTTCTAGACATTTTTCTTTTAATAAATATGTCCAAATTACATAAAATCCTTCATCTAATTCTCTTGCAAATTCACAATTTTCATTTGAATTAAAACAACCTTCAAAATTAACTAATTTTTTTTCATCTGGAGCATATTTAGAAATACATATATTTGAAGGAGTTAATCTTTCTAAAGTATCATCTTGAGAAATCTTTTTATTTTTTATAATTAAAGAAAATGAAACTTTTGTACTTGAAGGTATATATAAATTAAATACTTGTGGTGTTCCTACTATAGAATCATCATTTGATTTATTTGAAATTGGTATTAATTTAATATTACAATCAAACATTGTATGAATTATTGCTATTTTTGAAAAATTAGTTTTTAAATCTTGAAATGATATATATATTACTTGTTTTTCATCTGGATTATAATTAATTACTCTTTTAATATCTTCATTTAATAAATCAGAATTTGGAGAATAATCACCTTTATAATTTGAATAATCAAATAAATTTCTTAATTTAATTAACTTTAAACAATTCTCATTTCCATTTTCATCATTTTTTCTAACATCAAATATTTCAATTAATTGATATGATTTATTTTTATTAATACCATTTTTTTCTCCTTCATCATTTGGATAAACAAAAACTAAATTCTTTTGTTTATTAATTCTAATAATATTTTCTAAATCTTCATTATCAATATCATAAAAATTTAATCTTTCACATGGAAAACCAGTAAATAATACTAATAAAGAATTAACATCACAATTAAATAAACTTCCATAACCTCCATTTACTTTTGCAAAAGCTTTTTCTAATAATAATAACCAAATTTCTTCTTTTTGAGGTCTTGAAAATAATAATTTATTTGTATTTTTTCTAAAAGGAAAATAATCATCAATTAATAAAATTTGATAATCACCATTATAATAAATATATAATTCATATAATCCATTATTATTAATCTTTTTTGTTTTAAAGATTTTTTCAATTAAATTTGGATATGAAGTTAAAATTGAAATACCATGATAAAAATTAGAATAAAGTTTATTTAATTTTTCTATATTGTCTTTAAAATTTATTTTAAATTCAAAATCATCATTTTCATTTTTTAAAGGAAAAAGAGTAAAATTTTCAGAAGTAAAAACATCAGAAATCCTTTTCCATTCAACTTCTGTCATATTAATTTCATTAGTTAACTCATTTTTAGAACCTTTATTTAATAAAGAATCATTATTAGAAGGAAATAAATTATCAATAAATTTACCACTTTTTGAATTAGGTTTTTGTTTTTGAAAATAATTTTCAACTTTTTCATTATGGAAAATTCTATTCACTTTTTCTCTTATTGGTTCATTTACTTCAAATTCAATATCATTTTCATTTTCTTTATTTTCATTATTTAGATTTTCATTGTTTGAATTTTCTGGGTTTTCAACTTGATTTGTATTTGGATTTGGATTGTTTTCATTTTTATTTTCTTCGTTTTCCATTTTTATTCCTTTTTTAAGAGTTATATTTATTTTTTATAATATAATATGTCCAAAGAAGAAAAAAATAAAAAAAAGGAAAAAGTTAATAAAAATAATAATAACAATAAAGAATTTAAGAAATTTGAAAATAATAAATTGGTTTTGTCTAATGAAATTAAAATAGAAGTCGAAAAAAGAAATGACCAAAATATGAATAATAATATTGTAAATAATAATAATAATTTAACAAATAATATAAATTCATTATTATCAGAAATCAATATTGAAATGAATTCTTTATCTAATCAAATTCAAATGCAATTTATATCAAAAAATATTAAAAAAGATGAAAATGAAGAAATAATAACTAAATTAACTGAAAATTTAAATAATTTAAATTCAGATGATAAAAATAATTCAATTAAATTTCGAGAAACTGGAATTCAATATGAAAATTTAAATGAGGAAATATCTAAAATAAGTTCTAAAAGAAAAAGTAAATCACTAATAAAAATAAAGGATGAATCAATTCAAATAGATTTAAAGATTCCTTATGAACCTGATAAAAATAATGATTATTTTTCTACTTTACCATATACTCAACAATTTAATAATTATAATAATATGAATCCAAATAATTATAATAATATGAATCCTAATATTTCCAAAAATATGAGTCAAAATAATTATATAAAGAGTGATATTTTCCCTCCTGAAAGTCAATATGGATTTATTAGAAATTATAATACTTTTGATAAATTTAAAAAATCTTCAAGAGTTAAAAAAATGGATGAATTGTATAAAGTGAAATATTTAAATAAATATCCCATAATTTATAAGCAAACTCCATATACTAATTTTAATATAGATTTTAATGAGATTAGAACTTTTAGAGAACATATTAATCATATAAATAATAAATATTCAAATAATTTAGACTATAAAAATTTAACAAGAAATAGAAATGGAGGTATTTCTCAAGCAATGAATATTCTTTTAGATAAAAAATAATTTAATAATGAAATTTATATATATACTTTATTTAAAAAATTATTCTTGTATAAATTAAAATTTTCTCTCTTCCATATCAAATTTAATTTTTTATTTTTTTATATATGCTTTAATCATATATATTTATATTAATATTTAATTTAAAAATGAGTGTTTTTTCAAAAAAAGAAACAAGTAATTTTGTATTTAATATAATTCCAATTATTTCTCAAAATAATGATGAAACATTTATAAAAACTTTTATTGATAAAATTTATAATTATTGTATTGAAGAAACTTATATTGACCTTCCTTTAAAACTAAATATATTAACAGATTTATGGCTATATAATTCAAATTATTTTAATGAAAATATGAAAAATTCAGCATTAAAATTATTTAAAGAATCAATAAGAAATACATTTAATAATCAAGAATTAGTTTTGAAAGATATGATATCTATATCTCATTTATTTTATTTAATGGAAAAATTTGCAAAACAAAAAAACGAAAATGGACCTTTGCTATACAAAATATTAGTTTTTTTATTTATTGAAGAATACGATGAACTTCCAAAAAGAGAATTTTTTACACATCATTTTTCTAATTTTTATTTAATGAATCAAACAGTTCCAATCGATATTTTAATAACTCCATACTTAAAACATTTAAATAATACTAAAAATTATGATTTATGTGATTTTAATTTTTTAGCAATAATTTTAGGACATCCAAGATTAAAACCAGAAGATGCAGAAAAAATATTAAATTTTTCATTAAACGTCTCATTAAATAATTTATTATATGGTAAATGTTCAAATATGCTTTTAGATATAATATTTTCTGTTGGAATATTAAAGAAAGATAATAGAATATATGAAAAAGTTCAAAAAAAATTATCTGAATATATTCGTCAAATATTAAGTTTATATATAATGAATATTAACAATAATATTTATGATAATGCAATATTAGAAGCTCCATATGATATAATGTTAGAATCTTTTGGTAACGTTAATTTAAATGTTCATGATACTATTGCTTGGGCTGTTGAAGAATATAGAAGAATAAAAGATAAACATTCAAATGCTTTATTAGGCTTATTATGGTTTTATAATGACCATGATGAACTTATTTTAAAACTTGAAGAAAAATATTCTCAAGAAATAAGAATTATAAATAATAAAAAAGATTATAAATCTGATATTGTTCAACATAAAAAAATAGAAGTTAATGATTTAAATAAAAGTATTCAAGATAGTGTTAGTAAAGTCTTGCAAAAAATAAAAATAGAAAAAGATGAAAAATTAAAAAAAAAAAAAGAAGAAATAGAAAGAAAAAAATTAAAAGAAGAAAAAATAAAAAATAATCTAGAAAAGCAAATAGCAAAAAAAAGTTTAGCAATGGGAAGAGGAGATCCAAATAGATTAAATTCAATATTAGATACTTCAAATAATAATACTTTAATTCAAGATGAAGGGTCAATTTTAAAAGAAAAATTACATAATTTATCTTTAGTAAGACCTCCTAGTAGAATGAAATTTAATACTTTATTAGATTTCAATCAATATAAATTTATAATAAATTTAAATGAAGAAGAACCAAGAGAACAAAAAGCAATTGAAGCTATTAATCAAAAATATAAATTAAAAATAAAAAATTTAATGAAAACATTATCAAATGAAAATAATTTAATAACAAAAGCTTCTATATTAAGATATTTTAGAGATAAAAAATTAAATAACAATGATATTACTTTAGATGAATTATCAGTTTGTGTAAGAAATTGTTTTAATCAAAATATAAATGAATTGAATCAAAATCAATTTAAAAATTTATTAGTTTATATATCTTATTTTATAATGTCAAAAAGAAGAAATAATTATACGATAAGTGAATGCTACTATAAATTTTTAGAATTAATCATAGATAATTTAAATGGAAAACCAAATGATATAATATCTAATAAATATAATAAAATATTATCTTTTTTAAGAGAACATTTAGATAAGAAAACAGGAGAAATTGACGTATTACTTCCACCAGGATGTAAAATAATAACAAAAACAGATATAATATTTAAATCAAAAATACCAAAAACTTTCTTGACTCATATTACAGAAAGTTATAGAATATGTTATGAATTATTAAATGAAATATTTAGTAAAATATTAGAAAATGGGTTTTTAGAAAATTATATTAAAATTAAAAAAGTATATGATATTAATATTGAATTAGGTAATGTTAAAAATTGGAGTAATGGAGTTATGATTGCTTATTCTAAATTACCAAAAGAATATGAAAAAATTGGAATTGAAGTTGCTGATTGTGTTGAAGATATAATGAAAAAAATATTAAAAGGAAAAGATAAACATGGAAATTTAATTATTACTAATTTTATGAGAGAAAAAATGGAAAACGAAGAAAATGAAAGAAAAAATAATATTAAAAAAGAGGAATTAAGAAAAAAAAGAGATAAAGAAATAAAAGAAAAAGTTGAAATATATAAAAAAGAGAAAGAAGAAAGAAAAATGAAACAAATTGAAGAAAAAGAAAAAGAAGAAAATGAAAAGAAAAAAGCTTTTCATGAAATGATTATTGAATCTAAGAAAAGAAATAAAAAAATATTAGAAGAAATAAATAAAAAGAAAAAAAGAAAAGAAGAGGAACAATTAGAAAAAATAAATAAAGAAAAAGAAAAGGAAAAAGAAATAAAATTAAAACAAGATGAAGAAAAGAAAAAATTTTTTAATGAACAAAATAAAAAATTGTCTGAACAATTTAAAAAATTAAAAACTCAAAAAGAAAATTTAATTAAACAAAAATTAGAAAGAAAACCATCAAATCAAAAATTACCAATAATAAATAAAAATTATTTAGAAGAAGATAAAGATTATATAGAATTTGATAAAAATTTATTAAATAAACTTGAACAATTATCAAATGAAAATAATGAAATAGGAAATACACTAAAAAAATATGAAGAACATTTAAAATTTTTATTTGAAATGTATCATAACTTAGGAAAGAAAACTTTAAGTATGACTGAAAATAATGATATATTATATTTAAATGAATTTAAAGAATTTTTACTTAATTTTTGTATTTTAAATATTTTAATCAGTCCAGAACAAATGAATTATATTTTTAAAAGATTATGTAGAAAAAATAATAATAAAGATAATAATTCTTCTTTAGGAATTTCTTTTAGAGATTTTAAAACCAGTTTTTTATTTTTAAATATTATGTCAAGATTTACTGAAAAAAATAGACATATTATTCAAGAAGATATTGATAATTTAACAGTAAATAAAATAGAAGAATTTTTTAATTATATTGGTTTATCTATTCCTTTTGAAAAAAGAACTCTTGAAAATGAAATTAATAATAGAAGAAATATGAGTGTTAAAGAATTTTTTGAATTTCAACAACAAATTAAAAGAGACAATCTATTTAAATTTAAAGGAGAAAATAAAAAAAGAGCAAATAGTGCTTCTTATAAAATTAGGCCTAAGTCCCAAAATAAATTAATTAAAAATAATAAAAATAAATTAAATAACAATAAAAGAGATTTATCTAAAGAAAATAATAATATTAAAACAATAAAGAACAATAATTCTAAAAAGAAATTTAAATCCATTGAAAAGAGTAAAAATGAGGAAAATAGTGGTACTACAGAAGACAAAAATGTAGCTGAAATTTTTAGAGATATTTCAAGAGAAAATACAACTTCAGAAAAATTTCCTTTTTCAAATCGAAGTGATGTAAGTGATTTATCTCATAATAAAAATGAAAATAATAATAATGAGAAAAATACTAAGAAAAAAAATGATGAGAATATCAATAATAAAAAGAATACTTTAGAAGAAAATAAGAAAAAATTATCTCAATTAAAAATTAAAAATTCTGAAGGAAAAGAAGAAAATTGGAATATTGAAGAAGATTAAAAAATAAATAGAATAAAATAATTAAAATAATTATAATAAACAAAAAAAATTATAAATGATAAAAATAAATAATATAGAAATTATGAATTTTTAAAAAAAATTGTTTTTATTTTTGTATTACAAAAAAAATATTAAAAAAATAGAAAAATGGGAGCATGTGATTCGGCAAAAAGACCAAATGACAAAAATATTAAAAAACATCAATTAGGGACAAATAATATATCAAATCCAGAAACTCCAGAATTACCAAAATTAAAAAGAAGACATAGATTATATTCAGATTGTGTTAATTATCCAAGATTAGAACAACTTAATTGCAATGATAATGAAAATAGTACTATTAATGATAATACAAATCTTACCCCAATAACAAATAAAAAAAATTTATCTTTAGCTTTTCAAAGAAAGCAATCAATGAAATATTGTAATGAATTTAAACAGAATAATCAAATTCATAATAATAATAGATTATTAATTCATCTTGCAAATACTTTAAATAGGAATATAATAGAAAATAATAATAATTATTCTAATCATAGACCTGAATTTATTATAGATTGGAGATTAGTAAAAAATGAGAATACAAATTTATATATGTGGAAAAATTTTGGAAAAATTCCTTTAACATCAGAATTAATGAATTCAATAAAAAATTTATCATTTGAAGAAATAACAAATTGTAATTTATTTTACAAGAAAAGAGTATATTTTTTTAGTTATATAAAAAAAAATATAATGAATAATATTGAGAATAATAATCCAAATCCAGTTTTGGTGATAAATAGAAAAAATATATTAGAAGAATCATTTAATCAATTTATGACAACAAAAGAATTAAATTTAAAAGAGCCTATTCAAATTCATTTTATTGATGAAGTTGCTCATGACGCCGGAGGAGTTTTCAGAGAATGGTATTCTTATTTGTATAAACAATTTTTTTCAGAAAAAAATAAATTATTTATTGAAAATGACAATAATTCCTTTATTAAAGGAACTTATTTAATTTATCCAAAATATAAAAATATGAATTTAGATTATTATGAATTTTTTGGTAAATTAGGAGCTAAAGCTTTAATTGATCATGTTAATATTGCTGAAGTTTTAAATAGAACTGTTATAAAATATTTACTTGGTGAAAATGTTGAATTGTTTGATATGAAATTTTTTGATATTGATCTTTATAATTCTTTAAAAGAAATTAATGATAATGAAAATATTAATGATAATGAAATTTTAAGAGATATGAAATTTGTTTGGAATTTAAAAGATGAAAATGGTAATTCATATGAAATAGAATTAATTGAAAAAGGGAGAAATATTAATTTAAACAATGAGAATAAAAACTTATTTATTGAAAAAGTAATTTATTATGAAACTTTATATAAATATGAAGAACAAATAGAAAGAATAAAAAAAGGTTTTTCAAGTTTAATGGGAGATAAAATATGCAAAATATTTAAACCAGAAGAATTTACATATCAACTTTCAGGTCAAACAAAAATTGATATAGAAGATTGGAAAAATAATACAATTTACAAAGGACATTATAATAAAGATAATAAAACAATAAAAATTTTTTGGGAAGTTTTATCTGAATTATCTGAAAGTGATTTATTTAATTTTTTCCATTTTTGTACTAGTTCTATTCATGTTCCAATTGATGGTTTCAATTCATTAAAAGGTGTAAATAATAAAATACAAAAATTTACTATTGAACCAAAATTAACTTTAATTTTAGATGAAAATAATCATCATCATCATTTTAAATTAATTGAAGCTAAAACTTGTTTTAATAGGATTTTATTACCTGAATATTCCAGTAAAGAAGAAATGAAAAAAGCTTTTGATATTATTTTAGGAAATGATACTTCTTTTTTTGGTTTAGAGTAATTTTTTTATGAAATATATAATTCAAAAAAAAGTTTATAAAGATTTCTAGATGAATAAATATATGAAAAAAATATTAAAAAATTATTTATAAATAAAATTAAATAAATTATTTTAAAACTATGGTTTATATAATAAATTTTAACAAAAATTTAAGATAATATAAATAAAAAAATGGAAATTCCACCAAAAAGAAGTAAATATAAAAAAACAACAACAACATATAGAACTGATAATGTATTAGATATAATTGATATTCCAGATACTCTATCTAAAAATCGTTCAATTCCAAAAATTTCTTTAGATAAATTTATATATGAAAAAAATTTAAAAAATCAAAATTATTTATTATATTTAAGAAAAGACAGTATAAAAACTTCTCAAATATTAAATAAAAAAAATTATAAAGAAAATATAAATTATGAAAAATTAAATAAAAATCCATTTAATGTTAATTTCAATAGTTTAAGACTCGAATATCCAAATGGATATTCTATTCTTTTTGTTGATGCATTTTATCCAATTGAAATAATAGGTTCTGGGTCTTTTGGTTTAGTTATAAGTGTAATAGATTTAGAAACGAATCAAAAATTAGCAATTAAAATAGTAGATAAAACAGAAAATAATATCTTTGATTTGAAATTATTAAATAATGAAGTAAATATATTAAAAAAATTATCTAATCCAAGAATATTAAATGTTTATGAAGTTTTAGATACACCAAAATATTTTTTTATTTTTATGGAATTAATTGAAGGTGGTTCTTTAAAAGATTTGATAATAAGAAGATATAATAATAAAAAAGAAGATTATTTATTTAAAGATTCAGAATGTTCAACAATAATAAAAGGAATATTAGAAGCAGTAGAATTTCTTCATCAAAATAATATAATTCATAGAGATTTAAAACCAGAAAACATAATGTTTAAAAAAAAAGATAATTTAGATTCTATTATATTATGTGACTTTGGTTTAGCTTATCATTTAGATAGTAATTTATTAGAAAAATTAATTCAAGGAACTTGTGGAACAACATTATATATGGCTCCAGAAATAATAGAAAAAAGAAAATATGATTATTTAGTAGATTTATTTTCAATTGGAATTATATTATATGTACTAGTTTCAGGAGGAAAACATCCGATATATAAAAAGAAAATGACTCATGATGAATATATTAAAGAATTACATTGTTTAAAAAAAAATAAAGAAAAATTTGATTTTCCTTCTTATTTTCCATTACTAGCTAGAAATTTATTTTTAAAATTATGTAAATTTGAACCTTTCTTTAGATATAGCACTTTTAAAGCTTTAAAACATCCTTGGATTACAAGAAGTGAAAAAGGAGAAATTCCTTTAACTCTTGTTGATGAATATGAAAAATTTGATAAAATTAAACAATTTAAAGCTTTATTAACTTTTTCTATTTTCTTTCAAAATTTTAAACATATATTTCATTATAAAATTAGAGATAAAAATAATACAAATTTAAATACTGATTTATTTGTGAAAATAAATACTAATGAAAATGAACATTTTAAAAAAAACAGTTCTTCTTCTAGAAATTCTTTTAAAAATATGAATTTTGTTTTTCAACCTAATCATCAAGTTAAACAAAATATAGTTAATTATAAGAAAAATACTCCCGGAGTTAAATTTAAAAAAAATATTGAAAATGAAAATGAATCAAGTAATGAAACAAGTCATATCTCTAATAATCCTTCTCAAAATTATCCAAAAAATTTTTTAAAAACTCATTCTAATAATTTAACTTCAAATAATAAAAATAATTTTACAAGTTCAAATTCTAAAAATAAAAGCAAAAATAATAATATTAAAAAAAGAAATGGAAATAAATTAAGAGAATTATCGAATTTTACTAATCAGAATTTAAATAATTATAATAATAAGAAAACTCCTTTAAATAAAAGTGTTGGTAAAAAGAAAATTAATAAGGAAAATGATAAAGGTAAATCAAAAAAAAAATTTTAAAATTTGTTAATAAATTAATTAATAGGTTAAAAATTATGATTCAGAGTTTATATATTTTTTTATATGTTTGATATAAACTTGTTTTTATTATTTAATTTATCGAATTATATTTGTAATATAAAATAAATAATTAAGTTTAAATTTTTCCATAAATAAATTATATTATAAAATATTAAATTTAAAAAATTTAATTTTTAATTAATTTTTTTATGGAGGAATTTTCAAATTTAAGAAAAAAAAAATTGAACCATAAAATAGGTACATAAATTTGATTATTTTTATTAGAAATAACAGATATTAAAGATAGAATATTAAGAGAAAATTTGAGTTTAAGAAAGAAAAGTCTTAATAGCTTGATTGCATCAAAGAGAAAAATCACTTTGGAAAATTTCACTTACAACAACCCAGAATATATTTTAAATATTTCAGAAATTAAAATTCCAAATCAATTAAATATTAATTATGAACAATTTATATATAATGTAATTAATTTTTTTAAAATGTAGTTTAATATTGAATTATTAAAAGATTATTTTGACTCAGTTAATGAAGAATTAAATAAATATGGTTTATTGATTTTAAGAGAATTTATTTGTAAAAAAAATGAAAATATAAATATTGTTTGCCAACAAATTGACGAGAATTTAATTAATAAAATTATCTCTTATCTTGCTTATATTAATGATAAAAAAATATTATTTGAAACAATTTGGATTCTTATAAATATAGCATATGAAAAAGAAGGAGAAGAAAAAATTGCAAAAAATAAAAATAATTTACAATATATATTAAATTTTTTGACAAATTCATTAAATGATAAAACAATGTTATTTCATATATTATGGTTAATTAGTAATTTAACTCCAGATAATTTAAAGACAAAATTATATTTTTTTAAAAATCATATTTTTGATTTATTCCAAATAATTTCAGATAAATATGAATTTGAAGAAGAAATAACTAAAATGTTAATTAAAGTTATTAATAATAATTGTAGACCAACAAATTTTGATGGTTATGAAAAAGAATATAATAAAGTTATTCCTTTTTTATTCAAACAAATTAATTTAGTTGGTGATTTTAAAAGTATAAATATGTGTTTTTATTTATTATATAAATTTTCAGATACAAGAAATAGTACAATTTTAGATTGTTTACTTAAAAATCAAGTTCATAAAAAGCTCATTGATCTTTATTATGATATAAAAAATAGTTATTATAAAGAAGAAGAAAAAATACAATTAAAATTATATATTTTAAAAATTTTAGGAAATATTGCTTCTGGAGAAGATGATAATAGTTATGTTTTAATGAAAGATGAAATTATTTCTTTTATTAAATTTTTATTATTAGATAATGATGATTTAATTATTAAACATACTTTTTGGATTATAAGAAATCTAATTTTAAGTTTACCTGGAAACCTTTCTCAATTTTTTAATAGTAATATTATAAATCAAATTATTGAAATTGGAATTAAAATTTATGATATTTTTTCTTATAATTTACAAGGAAATGAAAATTTATTAATTGCTTTTAAACATATTATTTTTATTATATATTTTATAATTAATGATCACATTGATGAATATTCTTTTCATATTCTAAATTATAAATCTTCAATTTGTTTAATGTTTTTAATATTTGGATTAAGTCTTTATAAAAATGATTTAACAATAATTAAAATGATTTTAGACTGTTTACACTTAATAATATTATTTGATGAAAAAAATAATTTAAATCATTTTCAGTTAATGCTATCTTTTGGTTTAGAATCAAAAATTATATTATTAATGAATTGTGAAAATGATTCAATTTCGGAAGAAGCAGAATTTTTTCATAATAAAATAATAAATGAATAAAATTTTTAAATGAAACACAATTACAATATTATAAATTTATTTATTTTTTTTAAATTCAAATTTATAAATAAAAAAAGTATATTCAATTATTTTTATTTTCATTGACAATAAGTTCCTCCAAAAAAATCTCCAAATTTTTTCCAAAAACTTTTTTCTGGAGTATGTAAAACAATTTTTTTCTTAGGTCTAGTTTTAATTGCTTTATAAAATTCTTTTTGGGAATTAGAAATATCATAATTATCACTTTTATTATCTTGACTGATATTATTACTTTCAATTAATCTGAAATTATTTTTATCTCGATAAGAATATTGACTGTAGTTATCATAATTATTTTCATATAAATTTTTACCAAAACTTCTTCCTTTTTCAAAACTTTCATAAGTATCATTATAATAATCAATATCATAATTATTATGTAAAATATCTAAATAATCTTTATTTGAATTTGTATCATTAGTAGTTTTAACTGGATTATAAGAGTCTAATGGAATATCATTTTGAAAACTTTCTTCAATATTATTTTTATATTTTTGTTTTGTATTTTTTGTAAATTCTCTAAACCTAGATAAAATAATTTGATTAGGATCATTTAAGAATAACTTTATCCAAGAATAATTATAAATATCTTTAATTGTTTTTATTATATTTGTGTTTATCAAATCATATATTAATTTATCATAATCATTTTTTTTCTTATTATTTTTTATTAAAATATTTTCTTTCTCATTATCTAAACCATAAATTAATATTTGTAATATAAATCCTAAAGGAATAATATCTTCTTCATATGAATAGAAATGTTTATTTGAATTTTCATCTAAACTTATTATTTCTGAAAAATCATAAAAATAAATTCTAAATTTCTCACCTAATAATATTTTCTTTGGAGAAATATTTCTTAATATAATTCCTTGTTTGTGAAAAAATTCAATTGTGATTAAAATTTGATAAAATATAACAAATGAATTTTCTTCTGTAAAAGGTCCATTGTCATTTATATAATCATATAAATTCCCATTTGGAAAATAATCATATATTAAATTTATATTATTATTGATTTTATTACAACAATATAATTTCAAAATACATTTATTATCTTTTATCTTTGGATTTTTATATAAATTTGCTATTCTTTCCAATAAATTTTTATCTGCTGGAAAACTATTTAAATTAATTTCTTTTTTTAAATATATTTTATCATCAATTTTATTTTTTACTAAATAGAAAGTTGTTTCATTTTTTTTTAAAATTATTGTTTTATTTTTTCCAGTCTTTTTATTATAAATATCAAAAAAATAATCATAGGAATAATTATTGGAGAGCTTATTATGATTACCTAAAAATAATAAAATACTATTATTAAATACTTTTTCTTTCTTGATATTTCTTTCTACCAGAATACAATCCTGAAAGTCTTCCTTTTTCTTCCATAATAATTAAAAACAATAAATAAAAAATAAACCAATTTGAATGAATGAACAAATAATATTTAAAAAAATGTCAGAAGAAAATATATATGAAGAAACTCAAAAAATAAACGAAGAAAAAAAAGAAGATGATATTTCTCAAATATCATATGGTCAATGTTATATTTGTAAAATAAATGTTCAATATAATTCATTTCAAGTATTTACATGTAGACATATAATATGTTATACATGTATAAGTCGTCTTCTTCTAATTGATGAATTATCTTCTTTAGAAAATAAAAATAATGTTGCAATTCCATGTATTTGTAATAAAGGAAATATTATATTATCATATCAGGAGTTAAATTCTTTTTTATCGTCTAATTTTTTTAAATATAAAGATGATAATAATGAAATTAATTGTAATATTCATATTGGAATAAAAGCAATTTCATATTGTAAAAAATGTAAACTTGAAATTTGTCAAAAATGTATTAACGAAAAAAGACATGAGGAAAAAGAAGGTCATAATGTTATTACTTTAGAAGAATATTTTAGAAAAAGAATAGTCAGAAGACCAAATTTTACTTATGATACTTATGAACAATTTGAAGAAGAAATTAATAAAATTAAAGGAGAATTTAAAAATTTTGCAGATACTGAAAATAGTAAAAAATTAGAAATTATAGAAAATTTAACAAAAAAACTAAATGAATTAAATGAAAATTATAGAAAACAATATTTAGAAAGCATAAAGAATATAAATTTTATGTTTGATACTCTTTTAAATATATATAAAATATATTATAATGATACAAAAGAAAATAAAGAAATAAGTGTAAATAGATATAAATTGATAAAAAAAATTAAAAAAGATTTTAAAGGAATAAAATTTATACCAGAAGATTTAACAATTTTAGAAAATATAGAAAAATCAATAAATCAATTTTCAAACCAAAATCATTTAAATTATAAATTTAATTTTGTTCATTTTAATATGTTATGTTTAGGAGTATTAGAAGGTCATTTAAAGGGAGTTACTTGTTTAACTCAAATTGACTCAGGTTTCTTAGCTTCAGGTTCCCAAGATCAATTTATTAAAATATGGAATATATTATCATTAGATGAAGAAGAAAAAAAATATAAATGTATCTCAACAATGAAAGGACATACAGATTTTATATTTTCTTTATTAAATATACATGAAAATAAATTATTATCAGGAGGAAGAGATGATAAAATAATAGAATGGGATGTAAATGATTATCACATTAATATTAATGAAGGAGAATATAAAGAAATAAATAAGAATAATAATATAAGTACATATTATCCAGATGGAAAAGTAGAACCAAAAAATCCAATATACGGTCCAGATAAAATTCCAGAAACACAATATAAAAAAATAAGATCAATATTTTCAAAAGTAACATTTGTACATTGTTTAAAGGAAATATCAAATAATAACATTGCATATTGTGGAAGAGATGAGACAATAAAGATAATAAATTCAAATTTAAAAATAATAAAAATATTAAAAAGTCATGAAAATACAATATTTTCTTTAGATGAATTATATCCAAATATATTAATATCAGGAGCAGCAGATAAAATGGTAAAAATATGGGATTTACAAAAAAATATATGTATAAATACATATAAAGGTCACAAAGATGAAGTTCATAGTGTAATAAAATTAAGAAATAAAAATGAAGAATTTGCTTCTGCTTCATTGGATAAAACAATAAAAATATTATCATATAAATATAATCCAGAAATAAAAGAAAACGAAATTAAATTAATTAAAAATTTAACTGGACATACTGATGGAATTATTTCTATGATACAATTAAAAGATACTAGATTAGCTTCTGGTTCTTGTGATTGTACTATTAGATTATGGGATATTAAAGATTATAATTGTGTTCAAATTATTAACGGACATAAAAATACAATTTATGCTCTTTGTCAATTAAAAGATGGAAGATTAATTTCTGGTTCCGCTGATAAAACTATTAAAATATGGAATTAAAATTTTTTTATTTAAAAATACTATTTTTTTTGTTATTTAATTTTTTTATAAATTAATTGAATAAATGGATATTATAACTGTAAATGAATTTAACAAATTTGGTAATCTTCTTCAAAAAGTAATTGATAATCAAAGAGAAAAAAAAGTGATTAATTATCATAAAGAGGAAATCCTTGCAATTGATTTTTTTTATTCAGGAAATATAATAGTTTCTTCTTGTGATGGGAAAATATCAATATGGGACACAAATTTTAATTTAATTAATAAATTCAAAGTAGAAGAAGTAGTTTCTGCAATTTGTGTATATGATCAACAAAGTTTTTATACAGGTTCAACTCGTGGTATCATTATAAAATGGGAAGAAAAAAAAAATGATTCTCATGAAATCACTTTTATAAAAAAAAATCATTGGGATTGCCATGATGATCAAATTAAAAAGATTATTATTGATAATGAAACATTTTATACCTGTTCTTGGGATGGAAGTATAAAAATTTTTAAATTAGAAAGAGAAGAATTAATAATTCAAAATAAAATACAAATTGAAGATGATGATGAAAATGGTAAATCACGTATATCATCTTTAATATATGATAATAATTTCAAATTATTAATATTTTCAAGTAGCAGAGCAATTTATTATTGTGAAACTAATAATATAATGGACAAAAAAGAGATAAAAGATAATATAGAAGTTTTTGAAAATGGTTTACAAATATTAGAAAAAAACGAGAATTTAATTAAAATAATTTTTGGTTTTGAAGAAATTTATATTTATTCAATTGATAATCAAAAAAATATAAAAAAAGAGCAGACTATAGAAAATTTGGATTATATATGTTATTGTATATGTATTACAAAAATAAACGATGAAATAATATTTGCTACAGGGGAATATAATGAAAATGAAGATGAAGAAAATATTAAAATTAGATTTTATTTCAAAAATAATGGCAAATATGAATTTCTTTATGAATATATTAATACTCATAAAAGTTCTATAAATGGGTTAGTAAAGTATCCTTCAGAAGATACAATATTTTCATATTCTGTAGATGGCTTGATAAAAAAATGGAATTTACCTAAAGATATTTTGAATAATATAAAAAATAGAGAAAATAATTTAAAAATTTAATTAAATAATTTTCTTAATTGATTAATATGTTTATTAATTTCTTTTACCCATATTCCTCCAATAAAAAGAGAATGAGAACATGAATCATAAACCATAATAATTCTCATTAACTCAATTAATCTTTTATCAAAATATTTTTTTATATAATTTTCAGGTAATAAAGGGTTATTCATATTATAATCATTATTAGGAAGACTTTGATGGAAAAAAATTAAAATAAATATATCATAAATCCATTTATTATTTATCATACTTTTTAAAAACATTATAAATTTATCCATTTCATTAATTTGATTAAAACTCATATTATAATATTTTCTATCTAAAATAGAAATATATTCATAAGAATAAGAATTAAATATTATATTACAGAAATTTTTAAAATGCTCTAAAAATTGCTTTTTTTGTTCTTCACTTTCAAAAAAAATAAAATCATTTTTTAAAAATGATTTAATAAAAACAATAACACTTTTAAAAGGATGAGTTCTATCAATAAACATTCCAGTATAATCTTCATTAATATAAGGATTCATTTGTAAATGTTTTCCAGAATCATGAAATAAAATAGTCCAATATAAAATATTTTTATCATATTCACAAATTAATTTTGGCATATTTATTTCTGCTAAATGAAAAAAAATATTTGAATGCATTTTTGTATTTAATCTTAATTTAAACCATTCTTCAACCATAAATTTATCTATTTCTTCTAAATGAATTGATGTTTGATACAATAAAATTTTTCTTATTTCTAAATTAATATTAAAGTTTTTATAAATTACTTCTTCTTGTAATTTTTTTGTGAAAATATTATCAATATTTTGTAAAAAAAAAAAAGTTTTTGGAAATAGTTTTTTAAAATTATATTTATCTGGAATTTCTTTTTTTTCATTATCTTGATTAAACTCTTTACATAAAGCATAATATGCATTTTTTAGACACATATCTACTAAAACTTTTTCACTATAAAAATATGGAATTTCTTTTTCCAATGATGAAGAGAAAGAAAAAAATTTATTCATTTTATTATTTATTAATTATTGTATAATTTTTTATTCCTACTTAAAAATGCCTTCATTTAAAGAAGAAAAAACAGAATTTAAATTTTATTCTTTAGAAAGTTTTGAATATGGTGAAAGTAAAAGTTTTTTAAATAATTTTTCTTTATATGATTTAAAAATTTCTTCTAATAATTCAACTTTTGAATTTGATGATAATAAAAAATTATTTAATTTAAGTTTTCAAATGAATGCAAATTCAGTCATGAATTTATTAAATCCTTTAAAAACTGAATTAAATAATTTCGAGAAAAAATTTAAAAATAATACAAATTTTTTTCCTACTTCAAAATGGATATTTAAGATTTATTTTAGTTTCAATGTTGATGATATTATCAAATTATTTCATATAACTTCTTTTAAAAATGTTTTAACTTCTAATTTGAGTTATTCTGAAATTTTTTTCTATCTTAAACAATTTAAATTTTATTGTAATTATTATTATTTTAAAACTAACAAGAAATGTAATTTATTTATTTTTAAAAATTTCTATGATGATTTTGATAATTTAAAATTTAATGATTTAGTTTTAAAAGTCAAAATATCAATTAAAAATTTACAAAATTTATTATTTTTAACTTTTATTAAAGATAAATGGTTTTTAAATAGCAAAATTTATTCTCAAAATAATAATATAATAATCCCTAGAAAAACTTTTTCTGAAATTATTTTGGAAAATTTTCCAGAGGTCGAAATTGAATTTATTTTGATTTTATTAGCTTTAGTTTCCTATAAAATTATAACTTATTATGGTTTGATTAAAATGTTATTAGATTATAAAGAAAAACTCTTCAAATTTTTCAAAAATATAAATAGATTTTATTCAATTATAAAGAATTTATGTTTATCTGCATTCATCGAAAATCTTGTATATTATAAAATGAATTCTTATGAATTATTTAAATATATAGAAGAAAATTTTGACAATAAAGAAATCAAGGAATTAAACTTTGGAAATCAAATTCAAAATTTTATAATAAATTATATTAGTTGTGATATTCCTTTTATTAGTGATGATTTTTCATTTCATTCAAATTTTATAAGTAAAAATGGTATAATTAATTTAAAATTTAAAGGTTTTAATAATTATAATACTTTTTATCTCGGAGATAAATTTTCTGAAGCTTATATTATATTTATTTTAAAAAGAGGAGTTGGAATTAATAATATATATAAATTTATAGGATATTCAGAATCACAATTTTTAGATTTATCTTGTTATTTTTTAAATTCAAATAATAATAATTATCAAAAAATACAAATAAAGGAATCAGGGGAATTATTAGAATTTAAAAAGAAATTTTTTGTCTTTTATGAATCAATAATCCCAAGTAAATATATTATTCCATTTAACAATATAAAAGAAAATTTTAATCACAATAATGGAGAAATTTTTGAAATTTGCTGTAATAAAATTTCAAAAAATTTATTGAAAAAAATAATAAAAGATATAAACCAAAAAACAAGTTTTGTAATTATGTTATATTATGGCTTTTTTGGAATTTGGAGTATAATAAATTCGAAAAAAGATTTAATTTATATTGATAAATCTAATTTCTTTTCATCAAAATGTCAAAAAGATTTAGTTATTTATGAATTGTCAAGACCAAAAAAAATTTTATTAAATTATAATTTTATTAGAGTATTATTAAAAAATAAAAAAGAGAAAACTAATGAATATGAAAATATTTATTTACAACTTTTTGATAAATATATAGATAAATTATATTTTTTAATGTTTCAATTTGAAGGAAATTGGATGGAAGATTTAGTAAAATTTTTCAAACAAAATGCTTTTTTCAAAGATGAATTTACAAAAAAACTTCATGAAGCTTTATATAATTTATACACAAAAATTTTGAATGAAGAAGGAATTCTTTATATAAAAAAATCATTAGTATTAAGAGGAGTATTAGATGAATATAATATATTAAGACCAGGATATATTTTTGTGAAAATATCACAATCAAATAATTCAGAACAATTAAATAATTATAAATTGGAAGGAAAAGCAATATTAAGCAAATATCCAAATAATGATAAAATTCAATTAATTAAATTTTCAAAATCTTATAAAAAAAACCCTGATTTAATTAATGTGATTATTTTTTCAAAATCTGATCAAAAATTATTTAAATTATTAAATATTCATGATTTATCAATGACACAATTTTTATTAATTTGGGAAGAAAAAATTGTTGAAAATATTTGTAATCCAAAAAAAATAAATCAAAACCAAAAAGAAACTTCTGAAAAACATAATAAAATAAATCAAAACGTTACTTATGATGAAATTTATCAAGATTTTTGTTATTCAAATAAAAAATTACAAAAAGCAATGCATAAAGAGAAATATAAAGATGATGATAAGCTTATATATAAATTGGATAAAAAAAAGGATAATTATTTAATCAACATTAAAAATAAAATATTTTTAAAAAATTCAGAAAAATTAATTTTAGATTATAAGGATATTATATATAATTTTACAAATAAATCCAATGAAACTTTGTCAAAAGAACAATTTTTATTTCTTAAAAATATTGTAATTTTAACCCCATTAATGATAGAATTTATTAATTCATTATATAATTTATTATTCAAATATAATACTAATAATTTGGAAGATTTACTTATTTCTAATTTTAATGAAAAATTATTTACAAAAAATTTTGATTCCAAAAAAAAAGTTTTTTTTAATGAATTAAATACAAGAATAAATAACTTTTATTCAAAATTGACTCCATTGAATAACTCCCAAAATAAAAATACTTACTTAAATAATGTTTATATATTTTCTTGTATTTCTTATAATATATTTTATAGTTTTGAGACTATTGAAGCTATAATTATGAAAAATAAAAATCATATTGAAGAATCTTTCAATAATGAATTCAATGAAGAAGAAGAAATCAATATAGAAATTTATAATAATGAATATGAAATAAAAAACTTTGGATTTAATGTGGATAATTATTTTGAAAATATAAAAATAACAATAAATAATTTAACAGATTTCAGAGATTCCTTTTATGAAGAATTTCAAAAACTTAAATTATTGATTCAAGACAAAAGGTTATCTTCAATTCCTTATTTATTATTTTATAAATATATATTTTACATTCAGAATAATTATAAAGTGAAAATTAATATTTAAATTTAAAATAAATATTTTCTTTTAGATTTATCAAATTCAAATTTTAATATTAAGACTTATTTATAATTTATGCTACATTAAATGATTTTTTAAATAGAAAATTATTTAATTTTTACTTATTTATTTAAAGATAAATATTTATCATATTTATTTTTCATTTTCAAAAAAACCAATAAAATAAATTTTTAAAAATATAGATAAAGTATTTAATATATATATTATAATATATTGATTTTGAATTAATATATTAAATATTTATTTTTTCAAAAATTTGAATTGAATATCAATAGTTAAAAGAATAATATAAATATTTAAATTAAAAAAATCAAATTTATCTTAAAGATTTTAAAATAAATAAAAATAAAAATACCGTAATTTATGAGTTAAACCAAATTGAAAAAATTTTTTATTTTTCAACATGGATTATTCATAAAAAAAGTAATTTTGATAAAATCTTTAAAATAATTAATTCTAATGTTTTTAAAAAATAAAATTAATTTTAATAATATGAGCAAATGAAAATATCTTAAAAATTACCGATTCTTTTTTAAAATTACTATTATTTTTAAAATGAATGATGCTAATGATGAAGATTTTATCCTTTAGAATTAAATTGATATTTAAAAATATGAAAATGTTATTCTTTTTCAAAAAATCAATTTAAAATATTAAAAATAATAATTGTTTTAAATTTAATATTATATTAAATAAATATTTAATAAAAATAAATTGTTTT